>JANHJO010005837.1:259182-270797 GCA_032468235.1 Pseudoxyrhopus heterurus | reverse complement strand
TATGCTGACATTGTAAACCGCTTAGAGAGGGTTGCAAGCCCTGTTAGGCGGTATATAAATACAGTGCTATTGCTATTTCTATTGCATCTACTGCTGCCTACCTGCTCAATAGAAAAGGATCTAGTGATGTCATGAAACCTTGCTAATATTCTCCTTCTCCAAGAAATCTTGGGACGCCAGGTACTTCCTCAATAAAACATGGGGGTTCTGTTTGCCCAAAATTATGGTTTTTGACCCAGTTTGATTCTGGGTTGTCAAAACTGCTGGCAGGAATACTTGTCTGGTTAGATTAGGTACAGTATGTTAAAAGAACAGCACTTGTATCTTCCCTCCGGATTTAATTGAAGCAGGGGAAGCAGGTAAATAGATTTTTGGAAAAGTGATGGTTCAGGAGAAAGACAGAACTTTGTAAGTGATGAGTGGATTGAGGAGCTGTGTGGTAAATGAGACAGCTGGCTTTCTTGCTGGTTTTGAGGAAGTTAACTTTCTGTCTCTACCAGTTTGGGAAGTAGCAGAGCTGCCCAGTTAAGCTCAAACCCACTTCACCCCACAGTTCCTCAATCAAGCTATTCAGCAACTGCAGGGAATTGCTAGCAGCTGTCAGCTAGCTCTGGTCTCTCTCCCTGCCCCCCTCTTCCAGCTTAAGGCAAAGAATTGGGGCTGTCAGCATAGGTAATGAAAATGCAATACATTCTAAATGTATCTTGAAAGTGTTGGTGGTTGCTATTGGTTTAAGTGGAAAACACTACTATCATGGCCAACCACAACCTAAGGATATATTCCGCATGGCTGAAGATGAGATGAAGGCAGTCTTTTGGGGATGTGGCAGAATAAAAATGTCATGACGGGACACCTGCAAATGGCAAAAATATTAGCCTTAATTTCAATCTTGATTCCCCAGCATTGTCTGTGTTGTGGTTACTGACATTCATATTGCCGTATTTTATAATTAATATCCAGTAGTCATTAAATGGCCCTGAGTTCTAAGAAACAACAGTTTTATGCACACATGTAAATTTCTCCAAGTTTTTAAAAAATGAAACATGTTGCAGAATGTTTGGTAATGGAATGATGAACCTGACCAACAGATTTAGTAAGCTTGGCAACCTTGAGAAGAATGGTGTGAAACGAGTGACAAAGTAGCCAGGAAAGGGGATCTAGCAGAAACCCATCCAATGTGAATGTCACCTTTCTTCATGGCATCTCAAGAGACCAATGAGGTTAATTGCTGGCCTTGAATCATGTTCTCTTTCACAATTAGAACTAACATTCTCTTGAGTGGAAGGAATGTTAGTGCTACAATTCTCTCTGCTGAGACTTATCCTGAAGCTCTGCATTGTTGTTCAGCAATGACATTTCAAAGGCAGGTATCTGCCATCTGTTACTGATTTGATTCCTCTTTGTTAGGGCTGCAGCACAACAAGGTGTCTCTCTCCAGTGTTTGAGCTTTGTTCAGAAAATGTATTTATTCTAGGAAAGCAGGTGACATCATCAAAATACAGAAGTGTATTACGGTATGTAGCAATTTGGTGTATTAAGACTGCCTTTTCTATTTATGTGTCATAATAGTACATGCATATACGCAGAATTGGTGTTCTCATAAGCAGTGTGTTGTTTGGATCACTTTCTTAGTACCTTTCTTAGTACCTTTCTCATATGTTAGACCAATTTTTAGAATTTCTATGCAAAATGATCAAAGGTCATGTCAACTTGGAATTGTTAAACTATGATTGAATATATCTGAAAGGCATCAGATTGGAAAGAGTGCAGAATCTTAGAACATGATTTTCTATAAAGGCTGCATCTAGATCACAGGAGTCAAACTCGCCGCATCACATTGTTGTCAAGTGATGTATTGTGACGTTTTCCCCCTTCACAGAGCTGGGGTGGGCGTGGCCTGCACGTAATGCATGGGCCGCCAGTTTGACACCCCTGATCTAGATGGCATAGGGTTTCCTGGCTGAACAGGTAGTTGGACTAGAAGACTTCCAGGGTCCCTTCCAACTCTGTTCTGTTTTGTTCTGTTCTGTAGATTAATGATGGGAAACTATGACCTTGCAGATGTTCCTGAACTCTAGCCACTATTACTGCTAGCACTGGATACTTTGGCTACAGTCCTCATTTCTGAATTACATGTCTCTAGTTTTTATATCAGGGAAACTATTTCAAAGTGGTCTGAATTCTATATTCTAGATATTAGAAAATTTCTATCAACACTGTATCATTAATGCTGGTGAACTAATACATGGCATCCAATAACTAACTTCCAATATTTTGTGCAGGGTTATCTTGCTTGCCCAAATAATTTCTTATGTTCCTCATTACAGTATAAATGTCAGGTTATATGTTGGTGGGAGATGGAAAAGTTCTTCCTTTCCAATAAATACTGTTTACATTTATGAAAGGTGATTGTGAAATGAATTTTTGGAATTACTTGGAAAGCTCACAGATGGAAGCTAGTCTGGAGAATTGTTGTTTTTTTTAAACCCCCCTTTGCCCCGATTTCAAATTGTTTCCTAGACTGCTAGTGTTGGTATGAGCTGATTTCTGACAAGAGCCTTAGAAGGAGGTTACATTAGGTGATATAAATAGCACATTATGCAGGTAGCTGGCTCCCAAAGGTCTTTGTGTTCCAATCAAGACGATTGTTTCTTTCTCATTTCTCTCAAGGGATTTTTCTTTCCTTTCTTAGAAGAGGAGGCCAAGATGATTGTTGAAAGGTATTACTGAATATAGCTTTACACATCTAGGATTGAACAAAGTAGTTCAGTTATAAGACAAGCAAAATTTGTACCTGTAATTCTCACATATGTTTTCAGTTCTTCTATAAAAGCAGATGGTATGCAGATACCTTACTGTTTCCTGTCAAAAAGAGGTGCTTTTGTTGAAAGCAGTATAATATCACTAGAAAAGTTAAATCTATTTTGCTTTGCAAGTTAGAGATAAAATCCTTTGGGTTTTACCTTAATATATTTTATATTGTTTAATGTTTCTTCTGATGCTGTCCTAGGAAATGGAGATTTATTTTCTAAGGCAATCATACACTGATTTAATTTTCTACCTTTCATTCACCCACCTACCCACTGAAAGTTTCTGAAATTCACATTTCCAATTGAAAAACACTCTTGATAAGAAGAACCATCTCTTGATTAGTTTTAATTCATATTGTAGAGAACAACATTCTTAATCTAATATCCTGAAGATGCATAGAACGATAACCCCATCACTGCAGTCAACATGGTAACATGCTGACTGAATATGGCATGGGAATTGTAGCGCCACCTGAAAAATTCCAAGTTTTGAAAGGCTGCCATAAAACATAACGCTTTGAGGGCCTAAGCTAAAATTCAGTGGATATGCTACCCACCTATGACTGCGGATGATGGATTTATAGTCTAGGCCTTTAGAAAGAGTTCAATAGGGAAAGCTGAAATGTAGAATGTCATGAGCATATATGTGTGTGTACTCAGAGAAATTCAGGAGTGATCCTGGTTTGCTTCTGGTGTTCTATTCATATTGTGACTCTGGTAGACATCAAGGTGGTTGACTCCAAGGACTACTCCTAACACTTTTTAAGGTGAAGTTTCAAAATGACTTCAACTTGAGGGAACTTAATTCTAAAATTATTTCTAGAACATATTCTAGAAAGTTGCTTAGTCCTTGTTTCTCTTTTCTACCTATTGTCTTGAATATTGATCTAAGTTTGGTTGCTTGAGTGTTTTTTGTTCTAGATTTTAACTTTACATATTAATTGAACTCCTGTTTCTCTCTCATTTTTATTTGTTCCTCTGAAACTTCACCTATTTTATGAGTACCTGCAGAAGAATACCAGGCTGTCTGGCACTCAGAACTTGATAATCTAAAATGATTTAGATTCTAAATCATGTTATTGTTGGTACCTAATCTAAGTATTGTCGCTACATTAGTACTGGGTCATAGATTTCTATCTTATGGATTTTATTGTTGACTCTGAAGAAAGGAGAGATGTCTCAAGATGAACAGTTGCTGCATGGTTAGTGTTGATTTAGAATTCATAGCTTATCTTCAGAAGTCAAAAACACCTCATTGGATCAAGTGAAGTTGCTTCATAATACTGGCTTCACAATTTACACTAATTAGTAAACCATAGTTGAGTGATTTCACATGTATGTGCTAAACCATAAACCATCATTTGCATGTCATTATTAGGTGAATTCACAGAGCATATTAGAAAAAAAGCAGTGTAGGTAGGAAAAAAAGAAATGTTAAAAGAATCAAGATCTACTAAAGATTGACATCATTCTACTAGGAAAAATGTTAATCTCTGTCTTGGGCAAAGGTTGCTATGGTTACATGATACAACTGATGGCAGAACAAAATTCACAGAACTGATTGAGATCAATTGGCGAAACATAAGAATAAACTAAAAATATCGAGGATTAAAGTTTTAACTATTAAAATTAGATAACCAAAAAAGACCAAATCAAGCACGACTTCTGGTCTTCTTTCCAAGTTCTTAATAGCAACTAATTCTAGGTCAGTGCCTGGGAGGAGTTTGAAATGAGCAGTCAACAATTTTCTGGCATATTGCCTAGTGGAGGAATTTTTCAAGATTTTTGCTTTTTCTATATTTAATCTATTTTTTAATGACTTCTCCCCTCCACAGTAAATCTCAGCCTATTCAGTTCAGTTTAAATATTCATTATGGTAACTGACTGGCAGATGGAGAAATCAGCCTTTTCACATAATTTCTCCTCAACACTATTTGGTGGGAAAGATTAAAAATGACCAATCAGTTAAGTTTTTAGCCATGGGTAAAATTGAAATCATTGCACTGGGAACATCAATATCAATGCAAGCTTTGACAGCTTAATGTTAAATAAAGCTTTGGTAAGAGACCAGCTTTATCATATTCTCTCTTCAGAAAATGGTAAAAAACCATGACTTTTGCCTGTCATTAGTTATCAGCTCCTTCTCATTTTTAACAGTTTCTGTTCCATCTAATAAAAGATAATATTATTAGAACTACCATATTTAGGCTACAAACATCCAGATTATTACTCTATAGCAGCCAAGAGAAATGGAAAACTCTTTGCTTCTATCTAGTGGTCATCTAGTGGTAGTTTTGCAGACAAATTGCAACAGTCTAAATACTAATAACTTTATAGCAATTACTGTTTTTACCTGTGGTTTTTTTTTTGTACCATATTCCTTTTTCCTATTGGATTGTAAGGTTGTGAGCAGGTGAAGTTTTATTTTTTATCGATTTTTATGAACCCTATTGCAAGATGCACCCTTTTTGTTATGAATAAATAAATGAGGTGTTTATTTAAATTGATGTCATAATCTAAGTCATGTCACTTTTAAAATTGGTCTCGTGCTAAGCTAATAATATAGATGGTTTGAAGTTTTGTACAGGTAGTCCTTGACTTACGACACAATTGAGCGCAAAATTTCTATTGGTAAGTGAAACAGTTGTTAAGTGAATTTTGCCCCATTTTACAACTTTTTGTGCCACAGTTGGTAAGTGAATCACTGCAGTTGTTAAATTAGTAACATGGTTGTTAAATGAATCTGACTTCCCCAGTGATTGCTTGTCAGAAGGCCGTAAAAGATGATCACATCACCCCAGGACATTGCAACCATCATAAATATGAGTCAGTTGCCTAGCATCTGAATTTTGATCATAGGGATGCTGCAATGGTTGTAAGTGTGAAAAATGCTCATAATTCACTTTTTTCAGTGTCGTCGTAACTTCCAGCAGTCACTAAATGAATTGTTGTAAGTTGAGGACTACTGTATTATTTTCAAGCTAGCCATCATGGATTACTCAACAAATCATGGTTAATAATGGGTAAATCTGCTTAAAATTGAGTTCTATAAGTTCTAACAAAATTGATTCCTGATTAAGGATATATATAGTAACTATTAAAGGTAGTCAAACTGCAACATTTCTGCAACATATCAATATCAAACTTACGGGATTTGATTTTGTGTAAAAACAAATCATTTTAAAGTCTATGCATCTGATTTTTTAAATCAAAATTTCTCTTAATTTAGGGCTTAGAATTTACATGTACCATATATACTCGAGTATAAGCCGAGTTTTTCAGCCCTCAAAAAGGGCTGAAAAAACCACCTTCAGCTTATACTCGGGTCAACTAATTTTCGGGGCTAAATTGATGCCTGCTGTGCGGGCATCAATTTAACCCTGAAAATCAGCTGATTTGAGGCCGAAAACGGGCCGATTTTGGTCCGAAAATGGGCCGTTTTTCAGGCCCAAATTGGCCCATTTTTGGGCCTAAATTGATGCCTGTGCAGGCGCACTGCGCAGGCATCAATTTAGGACAGAAAACCAGCTGATCGGCTTATACTTGGGTCAATAATTTTACCCAGGTTTCCTGGGTAAAATTAGGACCTCGATTTATACTCAGGTCGGCTTATACTCGAGTATATACGGTATTATTTCACATATCCTGTCTTTCTACTTAAGAGTTCAAGGCAGCACACATATTAGCCTCCTCTAATATATTATGCTGCAAACATGACCTCCATTCCTTTGTTATGTATAATCACATGTTCAGATTTTTTTTTTAATCATTGTAAAGTGTTTCTTTAGAAAACAGTGAAGCATATGAAAACCTGCATGGTTTCTTTATGCTGCAACCGTGTAACCAATTTCTTAACAGCAGGCACAATACTGTATAATAGACGTGTATAAGATTGCACTTTTAGTGATTGAGGAAACAACATACCGTATTTATGGGGAGGCTGAAATAACTGAAATAACTGTGATCAACAGCCCATCCTGGATGATGATGTTTTCCTTTCAAAGACTTTAGGTGGTAAGCTTATACTTACTTACAGACATTCACCCAGCCGGGAACAACTATTAATTCACAACAGATCACACCCAAGACATGGGACTCAAATCCTGTTTCAGATCTAGATGCCAGCTCCTTCATCTCTTCTGGCAGTCCTATCATCAAGCCCAAAAACACTCCCACGTTAGGGAACATGCGCTTACTCTTCTTTCAGGATGATATATGCAGAAATAGGAACATTCAAAGACCAAAAGGAAAACTCCCTTGAACATGCTATCACTAATAGAGCAGAGGAATGAAAAAGATCAATTTAGATTAGTTGTTTACAATTTATTAGGAAATTTAGCACCATTTCTTACAGATTAAACAGCAACCTGTAATCACACAGTTAACCAGCTCATTAATGCAAGGATGTTTGTGTCACACCTAACTACAGTATCACATTGTTAACAGCCATTGTCTGTTTTGTCTCTCACCTCTCTTTCCACCATTCCCCTTCCTTTCATTCTATCCCCCACCCCAGCAGCTCTTGTTTAAGTATGTTTGTGTCTCTTTGGCCGTCTGTGTCTGTAATGCTGCTTTCTTAGGACTCAGTGCAATGATCTGCAAAACCTTAAGGAGTAATAAATGTCTTAATTGCTGTGGTACCACAAGCTATTTTTGCTGCAAAAATTCAATAGGTTAACCAGTCAATATTTTTTTGAAGCTTTGATGTAAAGCATTTATTCACTTGAAGGTTTATAAGCTTTTTCCTTTCAATGACATGGACATAAAATGGAGAGGAACCATTGTTAAGAAAAAGAAACGTACAAAATCAATAAAATTGTTTAAAAAACACATGAATTGGAATGTTAGTGAGCAATAATTCTTGTGTCTGGTGACCATCTATGTGAGATGAGTCATCAGAACCTTTTTTTTAAAATTGTATTAAGATGTTGGATACTTGTTGAATGATCTGGGGTTCTTGGAAAAGCTTATTTGGAGGAATGGCTCCAATAGTTCCTCTACTTTAAAAAAATCAGTAATTGCTTGTGATGTCTTGTAGCTTTATTTGATAAATATTCAGAATTGCATCAGGAAAAATATTGGCTGTCCAGAACAGAGAGAAATTCTGCTTCCTGGATCCTGATATTTTTTTTTATTGAATAAACCTGTGGTGCACCAACTTGAATCTGACAGGTAGACCCTATGGGAGAAAAGTGGTCACTCAGATTATCGGCTGTATGCTAGGTTGACCTTTAGCTTAGGCCATAACCAGCACCTTGAATCATGCCTGGAAGTAAACCGGCATCTAATCTAGATTTATTAACATCATATTTAAAAATCTGTTTGAAAGATGTTATGCATATTTTGAATAGCAATGTAAGAATTAATTTGCTTGCTCCATAGTAATTCATGCCTCATTGGTTTACTTCAGCCCAGGATATTAGTAACACTTTAAGGTCTCAAATGTCTCTATGTTCTTGTTTATAGAAGTTCTTTCTTTTTCTCCCTAGCTTTGAAATATGCAAGGCGTTTTAGCAGCAGTGCCCAGAATTACACCACCCTCTTGCTGGAAGAGGAGAAGGGAATTCTGTATGTGGGAGCCAGGGGGGCAATCTTCTCCTTAAGTTCCAACAACATCTCTGATACCACTAATGGCTCCTATCAGAAAGTAAGTCTTTATCTTATTCAATTGCCATGCCTGCTGTCTTTTCCCTTGGTAAATGCACATTGTGTGTGTGTGTGCATGTATTTTTTTTAAAAATAATAATTATTAAAGACTAGCTGATGACCTGGCATTGCCCGGGTATTTATTTCTGGAAATGCATTACTGTATTTGAAGGAAAAATTATGTATTTGTGACTCAAGTTGTTGAGTCCTTCTCTTCCTCCTCATATTCTTCCTCCTCTTTTTCATCTTCTTCCCCCTCCTCTTCATCTTCTTTCCCCTCCTCCTCTTCCTCATCTTCTTCCCCCTCCTCCCCTCCTCCTGTTCTTTCCTCTCCTCCTCTTCCTCCTCTTTGTTTTCTTCTCCCTTCTCCTCCTCTTGATCATGTTCTTCCCCTCCATCCTCCCCCTTCTCTTCATCTTTTTTCTGCTCCTTCTCCTCCTCCTCCTCCTAGGTGGGCAGAGAGGGCTGGCTGGCTCCGCGGGAGATTCGAACAGGGCGAGGGATTCCCCAGCCCCCACCCACGCCTTCCCCAAATGGCTGCAATGGCAGGGGATTCCCTCTGCCATTTAGATGGGCAGAGAGGGCTGGCTGGCTCCATGGGAGATTTGAACAGGGCGAGGGATTCCCCAGCCTCCACCCACGCCTTCCCCAAATGGCCGCAGCGGCGGGGGATTCTCTCTGCCGTTTAGATGTGCAGAGAGGGCTGGCTGGCTCCGTGGGAGATTCGAACGGGGCAAGTGATTCCCCAGCCTCCACCCTTCCCCAAATGGCCGCAGTGGCAAGTGATTCCCTCTGCCGTTTAGATGGGCAGAGAGGGCTGGCTGGCTCCACGGGAGATTCAAAAGGGGCGAGGGAGTTTAGATTTTCGGGGGAAGGCTTGCGGCCAGCGGGGGATTGCAACTAACCTTGCAGCTGGTCAGTGTGGTGGGTTGAGATTCGGTTTTAGCTGTTAGGTCAGTCTGGTGGATTGAGGTTCGCTTTTAGCTGTTAGACCGTTTTAAAGTCTGTATAGACATGCGCAGTAGGGAAAGGAGGGGGAAGACTGTTTTCTGCACATGCTCAGTAGAGATTTGTGTGTGAAGAAGTGTGGGGGTGTCCTGTTTGAGATGCTTTTTCGGAGTGAAAGAAGGGTGAATCTGGTTCCTGACACACACACCCGTGTTTGTCTCCAGAGTGCAAGGTATGTGTGTGTGAAGTTTGGGCCAGATTGGTGGAGGCAGGGAAAAACGTATTCAGGACATACATACAAACATACATACGCACATTTCTCTTTTATATATAGAGATTCTCTTTTTGCATAATTATCTATTCATCTCTCTCTACCACATTCTTTCTCCCAAAATTCTCATTTTATATTATTTCTGATGATAAATGTATAGCCCAATCCTTGCCATATATTTCGGAAGGTGTACAAGTAGTTTTTAATGGGACTTTGCCCACATAAATATGGAGAGCGGCCTTTATTTTTTGCTCACTTGATTGACCTATAAAGTCGTGCAGACTGAAGGGTTCAAGGTTCAATTTTTTTTTCAGGATATTTAATTCCATCGCCATGTCTTTTCCATACAAGAAATTTAAAAGACCAGTTAATCTACTATTTAACTCAAACACAATTGTGGCTCATGTGGGGGGAAAGTGTGAATGCCACTATGCATGTCTAGTGTGTGTTTAAATTCACAGCTGTGCTAGGCTAGACCAAGTATAGAACGGAGACTGAGGGGAGAGCCTCGTCTGCTTTCTTGGACACCTTACATCCACTTTGTGATCAGCTATGTTGGTAGCAGGTTTTGATAGATGGCCAAGGCCACTGGTCTCATTCCTGGCCTCATCCCACATTACAAGAATGACTAGTGGATTTTTTCTTGCAAAATGGCAACATTTAGCGGGAGGAGAAATGAAACCAAAGGAGCCCACTTTCCTTTACTTGTCCTGCATTAAATCTGCAAGGACAGCATCGCCAATAGTAACATTTTCTGCAATCTCAAAGACTGGTGGATCATACACAACTTTAACATAACCGTGAGGAAGAGTTCTGTGGAAAAAATCAAGAGCTTGGAGGCTGATGGATCTTGGAAAGACCACTGAAAGAAGAAAGGATATGACTCCAAAATAGTATATAAAATATTATACAAATTTATTTACAATAAAATATCTACACTATACATAAACTGACTCTACAGAATCTATACATAAGCAATGGTCCTAAGACTAGCAATTACCTCAGTGATTCTATCTCCTCAGATGACTACCTCAGTAGTATCTGATTTGCCTGCTATGTACTGCAAAGTCCTGGTTAACCCTGGTCAATCCTGGTCAATCCTGCAAAGTGTTCAAGGGGTTGGGGTTGCCCCTTTTATACCCTCTTTGTTTGAGGCCGCGCCTCCAAAGTTGTTTACTGCTTTAGGGTGCAGTTCAACAGTTCATGGCTCGCACCTGCCGCCAACTGCCACTTTGACAGTTGGTCGGCCATCTTGAGTTCATGTCCTTGGCAGCCATCTTGTTCACCAAAAATGGAGCAGCAATTTCTTAACAAGTTCTGTGAAAAAAAAAAACCCATCAATAAAAGAGAGTATAATTTGGATGCAGAAGTATATTCTTAGGAGACATACTTTGAGACATTTACCTAATACTTTCCTGCATTGTGAGGCCCTGCACAAACTCACTCATGCCCTGGTCATCTCCCGGTTGGATTACTGTAACACTCTCTTCATGGGGTGACCCTTGAAGACTATTTGGAAGCTACAACTGGTACAGAATCCAGAAGCATGGACAGTTCTGGAGATCCCTTGGGTAGCACACATGACACCACTGTCACATACGCTGCAGTGGCTGCCTATTTGCTTCCGGGTCCAATTCAAGGTGTTGGTCATCATCTTTAAAACTCTTTATGGCATAGGTCCAGGGTATCTGAGGAACTGCCTTACCCCAATGGGACTAACCCACCCCACTTGTTCTGGTAGAAAGGGCCTACTTTGGATTTCGGCTGGTGGGGTCCAGGAGAAGACCCTTTTGCACTGTGGCTCCAGCCCCAGTGGTGGGATTCAACCAGAACGCTCCGGACCGGTAGTAGAAATTCCAGCTAGCCCCGCCCATTCCCAGGCCCCACTGGTTAGGATAATTTTAATGGTAAAAATCACTCCTGGCTGGCTCAAAAAACTT
>JANHJO010005837.1:198545-208637 GCA_032468235.1 Pseudoxyrhopus heterurus | reverse complement strand
TGATTGCAACACAGGAAGCAGAGTATTCTTATGTTTTTGTAATTATAATCAGCTCTAAACATATAATTACAACGCCATCAGTACTTGTTTCTATAACTGGATTTTTTTCAGTCCCTAAGAAAGAAAATTGCTTTTACAGCTTTCCTAAATGTTAACAGGTTGGGGGCCATTTTGACTTCAGGATGCTATAGCTGGTACAGAGTGAGAGGGTTGCTACTTTGCAGGCCATCTCCTTCTTCTCAAGTGGTAGGTATCTGGTTAAAAAAAAAGAGTACAGGTCAACTTACGACCACAATTGAGCCCAAAATGTATGTTGCTAAGTGAGAAAGTTATTATGTAAGTTTTGCCCCATTTTATGAATTTTCTCACCCCATTTGTTAAGTGGACTTCTGCATTTGTTAAATTAGTGACACAGTTGTTAAATGAATATGGTTTCCCCATTAAGTTTGATTGTCAGAAGGTTGCAAAAGGGGATTACATGACCCCGGGACACTGCAACCGTCATAACGTGAGTCAGTTGTCAGGCATCCAAATGTAAATCACATGACCATGTGGATGCTGCAATGGTCATAAGCAGTGGTGGGATTCAATTTTTTTTACTACTGGTTCTGTGGGCGTGGCTTGGTGGGCATGGCTATCAATCGGCATTTGCTGGTTCTCCAATCCAATCAAAATTATCGCTATTGGTTCTCCCGAACCTGTCAGAACTGGCTGAATACCACCTCTGGTCATAAGTGTGAAAAATAGTCATAAATTCTTTTTTTCAGTGCCATTGCAATTTCAAACAGTCAGTAAGCAAATCGTTGTAACTCGAGGACTACCTGTATAATGGCTGCTTGCCACTATAAGGCAAGGGTGTTATAGTTTAGACAAGCATCATGAATTGGGTTCACCAATTATGCAGCTCTGCAGCAAAGTCTTTACTCTGCTAAGCCAATTAGCATGGATCAACAGCTGAGTAACAGCATTCTGTGACAGCTGTACTTTCCTAGGTATCTTCAAAGAACAAATTGCAGTATTATAACTAGGAGATGACAAGGACATGATTCTTCAGCATCGCCACCAGTTTCCAGGAAATATTGCTTCTGGCAGAGGCACTTCTTTAACAGGAGCCATGAATCTAGGAATAGCCTCAATTACACACTTGCTTCTTCAAGTGATGTACAACACCATCAAGAATGACATATGGAACATCCATGATACCTGATGGTCTCTGTAATAACACCAACTCCATCTTGCTGAGATGCAGTCTCAATCTGTTTCGGTTGCTAAGAGCCTCCAATCACAGGATTCTTGCCGCATCTCTGGCTGGGATGAAAATATATAACTGGTGATATCTTACCTCACACCAATGGATGATCTCTTATAGTGGCTTCACATAGATATTACAGAATAGGGGGTGAGAGCCAAACCCTGGGCTTTGCTATTCTTCCCACTGCAGTACTACAGTAAATGAAACTGCCCATTCAGAAAGGAGCAGAACTATAACTAAGCAATGCTCTCAATTCTCAACCCACAGAGGCAATCCAAGAAGATATTATGGTCAGTGGTGCAAAAGTCACTGAGAATTTAAAAAGTGTAGGAGAGATCTAGTCAGGCTTCGCCTTAGGCCATCCATAAGAGTAATTAATGCAGTTTACATCCCAAGCTTAGACCTGGACCTCAACTGGAAGGGATCTAGATAACTTGCTTCATCCACAGCCATGTGTAGTTGCTCCCCTACCTCTTTCCTACTTAAAAAGAAAAGGCTGACAACAGGATGGTGATTAAAATGGCAGGGTTAGGTCATTGCTTCTTGGAGAGATAGTTTGCAATCACCTCCTTCAATGGCTGGTCTCTGTAGGGCATATTTCCCATTTTCCATACCAACCTCATCATTCCCTTCTGGCTGCAGATAAAAGGCAAGAGGGACACAGAACTATAGGTGGTATTACTTATCTCGCAGAGACTCTTGTCTGCTTCTTCAAATGTCACAATTTGAAAGAATCCCAGATGACATTGCAACTGCAAGACATTACCTCTGGTCCTTTCATGAGAACATATACATCCATCATCCAACTCTGCTTGAATATGAGTGATTTTGTCAGCAAAATGCCTGGCACTCTGTCCATAGCAGGGTTTTGCAATCCAGTAGTCCCCAAGGGGGACTGAGTCACATTAAATAAGGCGGATGGGCAGAATTTTACAGCAAGATGTGTGCAGAGCAGTATTGATGCTTCAGTGCTCTTTCCTCCATGGTGTAGGTTCAAACCTGAGAAGTCCTCTTGACTTTTTGTCTTTTGTTAGCATTACTCCAGGCATTTCCTTCTATTTAAACATTTTTTGAAGTACAAATGGCCTTGTCCACCACATTGTTATGAGAATGAAATGAAGTATCTTCATGTACATTGTTCTGATTGTAAAAGGCATCTGGCACAAACCACTTGTCCTCCCTCATTCCCCTGTGGACACCCACTCAGAGGAAGGTCAGGATGCAGATATGACATGAAAACATAAACCAGCTATTGTAAACCTGAATGTCTGTTCTATTCTTTTCAGTTGTATGCACTTTAGAAATGAGAAAAAAAGCTTTTCAATGGTAATTTTGAGAGACTCCTTCATCTGCCACAGAGATATAGCTTGGGGTTAGGCCCAATTGCCTTCCTTGTCTTATTAACTGCAGACATATTCATGGCTGATCGGTTTGCCATGCCTAAGTGGAGTTTTGTATTGAGGATTCAGAGAGAATTGCCTAACACTTTGGGAGAGTGAGCCTAACCACATGCCCCTCTCTGTACTCTGGCGCTGCCTCAGCATTCTTTCCTAAAGCAGCACTCTGTTTAAATATTAAGCATCTTGGTTGAAATATTAAACATTCTGACTCTTCCACAATCAGTGCGAGGCTGGACACAGTGAAAGTGGAGACAGGGCGTTGTGCCAGATGTCTTGATGGCATTGTCTGTCTCTAATGCAAACAATCCTATATTGAGGGTGGAGGGATCAATTCCCCACATAGAAAACACTTTTTAAAGACATGCCAAATGGAAAGTTTAGCTTATTTTAAATATTCATTTTCATTTGTTCAAAGGACAAGCCAAGAAGCCATCCACCCATCCATTGGATTTAAATCCTGCTTCTTTCGTTAAAGGAGTGTGTTTGTGTGCTTATTGATTGTAAGCCACCTAGACTGAGTCACTGAAAGTGAGTGGCCAGCCATATAAATTCTCTAAATAAATAAATAAAATGGGTGGTATGTGTCTTCCTCAATCTCAGATCCTCTACCAGAGGCCTGGGAGTTTGAGAGTCCGTGCAATGTCTTAGCTGCTGCTAGCGCTGCACTCTTCTGGACTGAGAACTCTAATGTTCTTGCTGGGATCTATTGGAACCATTCTCCCAGCTTAGGAATCACACTCCTGTGCGCTCGTACCACCACTGAGTTCACTTTGGCCTTTTACTTTCTACATTTTCTATAGTTCTTTGTACAGGTCCCTGTACTTCTCCGGCTTATCATGCTTCTTCCTAATATCGTTATCAGGTAGCACCAGTATTTTCTGGTACTTGTCTACTACCACAATGTCTAGTTGATTGGCCAGTATGTGCATGTCTGGATCTGGAACTTCCACAGGATTTTAATGCTGTTATTCTCCACGATCTTCTGCATTTAGACCTGGGAGGGTTTAGATCATATACTGTGCAGATGTTCCTATACAAATTGCCAGTTACTTGGTTCTGACAATCAGTGTACATGTTCCTGCTTGTATCTTACATCCTGCTCTACGTGTTAGATTATCTCTGAGATTTTCCTGTACAATCTGCAGCTCAAGTCCAGTCCAGTGTGGTAGACCCTTGATTCCATGAATCTAGTGCTTCAAAGTCATGTGATATTTGAATCTTCACTTATTATTATAGCTGTAGAGCTTCTATGTCCTACTAACAGCAGTAAAAAATGCTTTGATAACAATTTTTAGAGGACATATCATGACATTGTCTCTAACTTCTTCTCAGCCAGTCAGGGAGGCAGCTTGAAGTTGCTTTCGCTGTTTCAGTTTTAAAGTAGTGTTCTTCATCTTCTTCCAAGACACAAATCTTGCTGTATGAACAATATGAAATCCTTGTTTGTCAAGATAATTCAACCAGGAACTGGGGTCTGTCCAGCTCCTATTGACCTTTGCTTGCCTCAGGTAGGTTCCCTCCTCTCCTGTCACTAGGCTCTGCCCTAGATGGCTATTTTGGCCTGTTCTGATGGCATGACAAATATTTAGTTTCTGCAGATGCTTCTGCCAGTGTAATGCTTTAATGGGCATGATGTGGTCTTTCTGCTGCTTCTGCCAAGAAATGATTTCTATACCTTCTCCTTATTAGTTGTAATGGATAAGTCATTTGTGCCCATACTCCATGGGTTTCTTCTGGGTGTGTCAACTATTGCCATTCTTTTGCAGCACTAAAAATCCGAGATATGTGGAAGTTGCGCTGAAATTGACAATAGCAATGCTATTTCCTCATCTCAGCTGAGTGACAGAAGTGCAACCGAGGAAAGGGACTGAATCAAGTGTTGCCCGTGATCATAATCACTCACTATTGATACTGACATGCCCTTGCAGCCATCATACATTGTTTCTCCCCATTTCCTCTGATGCCCCTCTGTTGTGTGTGCAACCAATCAACTAGGCTGTCCTAAAATTATAATGACATTGCCCTTTATATAATGTTCTAATGAGATAATCAACACATTCCATCTCAGGGCTTATACATTTTTTGTGAAGATGAAATTTATGATTACACTGTGATGAAACCATCTTTGGATCATATTATGTGTTCAATTAGAAAACCTCTGCTCTTTAATACATTTTGTGAAATAAGCAAACATTTATCTTGTATAACTGAAGTTCAAAATTGTTGCAAAGTGTTTAAACTAGAGTTCCTTTAAAAAAAGAACCTGTAATTATTACACCCTACCACTAAATCTCTGTGGGGAAAGCATTTCTCTTACACTACATTACTCTACTGCTCTTTTAATTAGGTTTAATATGGTTATATTGTAGCTGTATTGTAGCTGTATGGGCCCCCTTTTAGTAATATTCATATTAGATTATAATAAAATCATGTTTCCATTCAATCCAATTAAGTCTTACAACTTTCTACCAATGCACCAGTGCCAAATTAAAGAAAGCAAGGTGATAAAACAGGTTGTATGTAAGCACAACTGTAATTTTTTTGGTTAAAAATCATACATTTTTTAAAATCTTATTTGCAGTGTTCATTGCATGTTTATAAACTGCAATAATATTTCCTGTGTCAGCTTGTAATTCCCAAATCAGAGTTTTCAGTTTCTTTTAAACTTATTTTTCAAGTACATGCACTGTTTGAATTTATACAAGTCACACAAATGTTTATTTTGTAGCTTAAGGGCTCCCAAAGTAAAACCTCTGCTGACTCATGAACTCTTTGTACAGTTGCTACACTAGCTAAAAGCACCACACTCAATCTTCAACACAATCAGCTCTGGAATTGAACCAAATGTTTTCCTGCTGTTTTCTCTTACTAATAATGTATAGTGTCACTTAATCAGAGCTGCAATTATGCATTCTGCTTTGACAATTGTGTGCACTGTTCTAACATCAGTTGTGTCTGAAATTTTTGCAGAATAGTACCAACAGAAAATGGTTTTGTAGATGTTTTTGTTGTTAGCAATTTTGTAAACCTGGTCTTGATACATTTGAGAATTATTTCATTGACTTGATTTTTACTGTGCTCCTCTCCTTTTAAATCCTAATAAACCAAAACAGATTGATTGACATAAAACCCCCAATTATATTCTTTCTTGGGAAAACTTGCTGAATGCTTTCATTTTTGCAAACCAGAAGCATACCTTTACCCTTTGGGCTGGAAAACCAGTGTAAAACATCCTTTAAATAAGTCAAACATCTGTTCCTCATGATTTTGAAAAATAAATAAATAAAATTCATGGCAAATTAAAAAAAGTGCTGTGGAACATTTCAAAGTAAAAATTCATTAAAATCTTTCAATTGTGCAAGATTACTGTGGGGGCAATGGAAGGATCTTTTCTTTTTGTATAGATTTCCTATGTAAATGTTGAAATTTTGTAAAGTATCTTTTATCCATATGTTCCTTGAACAGATAACCTTTGGACTATGTTCTCCAATTTCAAACTTGTGTGGTTTTCATTTCCACATAATGATCATAATCTCCAATATGAAAACTATACTTTTCATTGGTAATTTTCTATGGCATTCTATATATAACTAAAGAACAGTAGTGAAATCTAATATACTAACATTACTTGGTAATATCTAATTGGAATTATTAGTGGCATGGCTTACTTGCAGCATTAAATGTGAGAAATTTAATAGTGCACCAATGTGCACTATTTAATAGAAACATGAGAAATTTAATAGTGCACCAATGTGTGTTGTTTCTACATCAGGAGTGTCCCGGGTGGATCTAGCCCACAGGGTGCTTAGATCTGGCCCACGGGAATATCCTGGAAACAGTGAAGGACCAGCCACGGTGCCTCTGCCAGTGAAAATAGAGTTCGGGAGGGCCTCAGATGGTCTTCCCCCAAGCTCCGTTTTTGCTAGCAGAGGGTTGAAGGCCATTGCAGCCAAAAACAGAGCTTGGGAGCCCATTTTCACTGGCATAGCACTCAGGCCACCACAGGTGTCCCAACATGAGTTACGTCGAGCTGGCCATGCCCCCATGCCCCCTCAAGGTCAAACACAACCCTGATGCAGCCCTCAATGAGATCAAGTTTGACACCCCTCTTCTACATCCTCACCAAGGATATACTACCGGTATTCTGTAGTCAATTCACAATTGGACCATATTCATGGGCCTTCTCTTTGGATTTCTTCTGCAAGTGATCTTTGGCATGTTATCCTATCATCCTACTTACCACTATAATATAAACGAGTACAGGTTATTTCCTTCAGTTTGGAGGATAAGTTTTGCTCTCTGCTCTGCTCCTGTTCCTCTTGATGTGTACCCAGTTGTTTCTGGAACATACTAAGTATCATAGGATTCAAAAAGAATGGTGTTAGGAATGGCTCAAGAGTCAAGACACTCTATGACATCACAAAAAATTTAAAATTTAAAGTAATGCTTAGACATTGTGAGGGTTGTCTGTTCAAGACCTTCTAATTTTGTGTACATTAATCAGTATATTTTAGAATGCTTGGAAGCACATATTGATAAAGAACTATGTAACTTCCAAGCAGTTTTTTTTTAAATATCCTACAGAGAGTGATAACAGGATGCCACTCTTGAAACTGTTTGTCTTTATGAACTGTACTCACAAGGACACAACTAGGCTAAAATCCATACTAGAGATCTGTTATCTGGAAGATGTATTTTATTTATTTTCCTCTAATGTGCAAAAGATCTTTTCAGTGAAAAGACTTAATTGGGTTAAACTGTGCTATAAACACAGGAGATTAAGGGCAAAATAATATGTTGCAAAAGAAAATAAAGGAACCTTAGCCTATGATTATTGAGCAACGTCAAGGAGATTGTGTGGATATTTAGGTGAGAATTGGTAAGAGAAGGGAGATGCTGACTTTTTGCTTTTCTTTCAAGAAGGCTCTAATGCTTCTTCTGAATGTGAAAGAAAGAGGACAAACAGCAGCAAAGTGGGGATATCATTGGTAGAGCTGAAAGACCAGATTAGGGACAGATCATGATGGAGAAAATCTATCTATGTGGTCAATAAGAGTTGACAATGACAAATAAATCAAATTGATCACTTTCTCTCCTAGCAATTTTGTCCTCCTCCCAATGGTCTCCAAACCAATTGGTTCTCAGCAGAAATGGTAGAAATAAAGCACATTAGATCCCCTTAATCAAATATTTTTTTCAAACATGTTGCATTAAAATCCCCAGTGTCCTCATTCAGCAGGTAATAGGCTTGTGGCTGGGAAGATGGGAGCCACAACCTGTTAGGAATGTCAGAATTCAATCAAGAATTTGGGCCCAGTTTCAGAATTGAGATCATGGCACTTTTCACATTAAAATCATCCTTCTGAGAAGTGTTCTTCCCACAGGATTAGCAATTCAAAAGCAGAGGAGAAAAAGCCAGTTTTTGCATTAACAACTTAAAAGGAAATTCTCCTTTGGGAATATTGCAAATCAAATAGGTAGAGATGCTACCTGTATATGCTAATACTGTACAGCTAGTTTAGTGCATTTTATTCACAGTTCATTTAGTCACCATTCAAAGCTACAACGGCACTGAAAAAATCACTTATGACCTTTTTCCACAAGTACAGTTCATATTTATGATAGTTGCTGTGTCCCAAGGTCAGGTGATCACCCTTTGTGATCTTCTGACAAGCAAAGTCAATGGTGAAGTCAGATTCACCTAACAACTTATCAACTGCAGTGATTCACTTACAACCTTTCTTGCTGCCTTTGTTAAAATGGGGCAAAACTCACTCAACAAAGTCTCACTTAACAACAGAAATTTTGGGCTGAATTGTGGTTACAAGTTGAGGACCACAATATTTACTTACCTAAACTGATAAACAGACCACAGACAGGCAAAAGAACAGTCAGAGGGGGATCAGCTTCTGACTTCCTGATGGCTTCCCCACTGACTTTGCTTGTGGGAAGTTAGCAGGGAACACTGGAAATCATGTTCATGTGATTGCAGGGATGCTGCAACCTTTCATAAATTTGCAAATAAAACTGTTCTGGACATCACGGAAATTTCAATTCCATAGGAGTAATGGGTCCCAGATTGTTATGCATTTTTTTAATTAGCAGATTTGAGGTACCTAGATTCAAAAATGGTTGCAGTATAATGTATTGTTTGGGCTAACCTGAGGATACAAATAAACAAACAGATAAATACAATAAGAATTTTAATAGCATATAGATAGCAGGTTTATATTGGAAGAAAAAAGAAAATATCATTTTAACATTGCTTTCACCAACAGAAAGTTGGGTGGGAGGTTTGGCTACGACATGGATATAAGATGTGAAACGGATAGTTATTGAGTAATTAAAAATCAGGCAGCAAGAAGCTTGATAATTACGACTACTTTGCACATATGTGTGCACTGCTGGGGAAGACTGAGATATCTGAAAGAATAAGTCTCTTTAAATACGTGAATGCTAGTGGGTTTTTAAAAATGCAATTAATCAATTGGAGCCTGTATAAGAAAAAATAAAAAAGATTTAATCTCAGCTGTGTCAGGGAAACAGGAAGAGGGTTGTCCATGTGTTGTTCACACATAAACACACACTGACTCCATGACTCTAATGCAGCCTGTGGGTTGTCTGATTTATGTGCTTTTGCAGAAACAGGCAAAGCAAGCAAGGATCTCAGCCCCACCTCTCACAGAAGAGGCTGGGAACTTGCTTCCACTTTGCTGAAAAATTATGTTTTTTTTATGATTCTGCATCTCTACACTTTTGAAATAAATGTGCAATTTTTTTTGTAAAAGGTGAAAATAGACATTTTTTAATGGAAGTATGTGCTCCTCAAAAGAGTCGAATGGAGTAGAAAAACAGGCTTCTGCTCACTCCCTAGCAAAGGAAGTTAACTCCTGTCTTGCAGGCAACACAGGAAACTGGCTTGAGGTGCCTACATAGCTAATGACAAAAAAATTCATGCTCCATGACAAATCTTGTAAAGTCATTCCACTGGAAATAATTCTTAACTAATTATGCATCATCTTACAGCTATGTGTCTTCCTGAAGAAGCTTTAAAATTTAGGGATTCTCATGTGCTTCTCCTGTTTTCAGAATGTTGTTTTTACTTCCTTGTTTCTATATACGTTTTGCCTAATGTCCCTTTTTTCCTAGTTTCCAGAGACACCAGTCTTTTGCAGTGGAACCCTCCGTTTTATTATTACCTTCTCATGGAACTACAATTAATATATTTGAATAAATAGTGATCTATAACAAGTCTTGAGATAATAAATGTGCTGATTTCATGCTTCCAAAGTCATCTGTTTTTTTTTATTCCCAGCTCATCATTGAGTTGACAACAAGTCTCCTTTTTCAAAATGCTGTAGTTTCACAGAACTTCAAATAATACCAGGGTTCAATAATATCCCCTGCAGCTTCCCCCCCCTCCCCCCCTCTCCTGCTTTC
>JANHJO010005837.1:187461-198164 GCA_032468235.1 Pseudoxyrhopus heterurus | reverse complement strand
GCTTTCAAATGCTACCATATTTTCCAGGGTAAGTTGGGAACAAAGCTACAATTTGTACAAGATAATCAATGCAAGCATCAGATTACTACTTTCAAACAGAGTACAGGATTAAACATATGATTTATTATAACACAAAATATACCAATAAATTTTATCAAGATCTCTAACCGCTGATCAAGATGAACAGCCTCCTGTATGCAATGTACATTCAATATATATTTATTAGAAAATGTAAGGTAGGCTGTTATATTAAGAATTTTAATTTGGGTCAGGCATTTGTGTTATTCATATTTCACTATGATTTCTTATTATTGCATTAAGATATTGTAGAATTTTTGTTTCTGGTGCTTTAGCATTTGATATAATGATCGTTAAGGAGAGTGCTTTAGTTTGTTGTTTTTAAAAAATGTATCAAACTTACAGAAATCATGCGGACCATCTTGGTTCATTATTAAAGCAAGCAATGGACCAACTTTTAAACATTCCTAGTAATTGTTCATAGTCAGTCTGGATATTAAGAGAGAAAGAAAGTGAATGTTGAATAAGGATCCTTATTGTACTGCGTCTTGTTTATGTAAATCCATTTCCCCACTCATGACTTCCAGCGCCTTCTCACGTCACTAAATGTCCCCACCTTCCCCTGCTCACTTTGGATCATCCGAAGCCGGCAACCGGCTGTCGAGAGTCCCCCGAGCCCGGCCCTTTGCCTCTGTCCGTTCGCTCGACTGGCTGCCTTCCTGGGGAGGCTTTAGGGGGTGGCAGCCGGGCGGAGCCTGAATCTGAGGCAGAGCATGGAGAGAAGTTGGGGCGGCAGTCGAATGGGGTGGGCGACGGGAGCCGGACACTGGAATCGGCTGTCCTGACGCTCATATTCGCGAGGGTGAGTGAGCAGCTGCCTGAATGCAAGGAAGGTGGGTCCCAAAATGAAGGGGGGGAAAGGTTGTGGTTGCTGAAGGCAGGACCTCGGTGGTATCTGCGGAAGAGAGAGTGCAAGAGTTGTTTTTGTGTTTGTAGGGAAACTGGATTTGAACATTTAGAGTACATTAGACAACCGCTTTCTAGCCAAGCGTGTTAAAGGAACTTCACCGCTTGTGGTTGGTTATCTGTAGTTTAGCATGTCGTGTGAACTTACAATACTGACTTGACGAAGTTGTGATTCCTTCAAATATCTTGTGTGAATGCGCCAAAGGGGGTTTCCAACAGAAGTAGGAAGCCAAGCGAGAAGCCATATGTCTTGAATGTGTGCTGCCCTGCATCTTAAATATGTATATTTATACGTGGAGCTGAGTGGGGAAACTGATACACTTTTCCAGTTTCACATTTGTGTTTAGCTAGGTTAGTTTTACTGTTCTTTATCTTGTACTTTAGAACTGTTGGTTGAACATCCGGGAATGAAAAAGGAATTGAATATAACATAGCAAATAAATACCTAAGTGGAGAAATGACTCACATTTAGGGACTGAACTTCTCCTGGGCAGTCTGCAGATATGTTAGGCCAAAACTCCCAAGAGTTGGAGTTTAAGCACATCTGGAAGAGGCCAAGTTAGGGGAAGCTGGTGTAGAGGATATGAGATACAGTATTTACTGTAGGAAAAGGCTGTGTTGCAGAAGTCTGTGGTTCTGGAGAGAGACAGAGCTTACAGTGCATACTGGACTTGATGGAGTTGTTAGGGATTCAGAAAAAGACTGAAAGACCAGACAGGATGAGATGTGAGGATGGACAATGGCCAGAAAAGCAGGCAAATAGAAAAGCTGATATATGTTGGGTCTGTGTGAGGGGATCTGAAGGGACAGGAAAAAGTCTTGGGGCTCAAGGATCTGATTGATAATTGCCTGAATCTGATATTACTGCCACTTTAAGAAGGATTGCCTGGCAGATGAAGAAAATATTTGCTGTTGTGGTAGCGCCTGCTCTTCCACATCTAAGGATTCCTCTAGCACAAGTTTTTCTGTGAAGCTTCTTTTGAGTACATAGAGTTCTCTGCTTCTCCGGCAACCTTTCCTTTTCCTTTCAAAATATTTTTTCCCCTGCCTGACAGCCACTTAAGAAAAATTGGCTGCCTTGAAATCAAACACAGAACAATACTCCTGATCAAACGAAGGTCTAGATTCCCCCCCCCCCCAATTGTCCTATAATATATCTATTTCTGCTTTTTTCCCTTTTTTTGCCCACATTTTTGGTTAGTCTTATGCTGTCTGGATTAGCATTAGGCCCCTGTTTAAAATATCTCTGTTTGGGGCACCCAGTCCATACTTTCTGGGTATCAGCTTTCAGCCAAGGATGCAGTTAACAGTGAAAAATGTAATTGAGAATAAGTGGGATTTTTTTCTCATTTATTTGAGAGCAGAGTATGTAGTTTGAACTGATGTATGTAGGTTTCTCATATATAAAATGGAGGCAAACTGTCCATGATTATTTCTAGTTCTATACTTGTTTATTTATCAGTAATTCCTCCTAATTGTCTGGGCTTTATTTTATCCCAAATAAATATGTGTGGGACTACAACTTTAAAACAGAGAAGAGAGTTTTATTGGTTGTATGTATGGTTTCTAAGCCCACTAAGTTCTGCTATGCTGCCTCAGGTGGGGTAGGGGGCTCCCTGGATTAGATGAAAGAAGAACATTAGAAGTACATGCTAAAAGTACACAATCCCAGCAGAGTCACCTTAGATGTGAAGGTCATCTCAACTGCCTGCTAAAGCAACCAGACACTTATATGAGACAGCAGCAGTATATGAAAATGCTGGAGGCAGATAATCACTTTAGTGACAATGGCAAAGGCATAATTTCATACTCTGCTGGAGAAGGCAATAATAAACTATTCCTATAGTTTACAAAAAACAATGGGTAGCCAATATAATATGATTGATGATATAGTGTTGGATGATAGCCCCTCAGATTGGATGGCACTGACAGGCTACTGAGAGCAGGGAATATCTCAGAGTACTAATTGTATTTATGACGTAGTAAGATTAAAGCTTTTCGGAAGTATAGTTGCCATGAGGGAAAGAATCCAAAGTTGCAAAGACAGAATTACAGTAGGTGATGGAACATAAGGCCCATGAACGTAGGAACATTCAACACAGTTAAAGATAAAATGAACCATTCACTGATATCTGAGGCATCACCAAACTGAAATGATCCAGAATTGGACGCATTCAGTCAGAAGATTTATTATTTATTATTCAGGACATGAAAAACAAAGAAGGAATTGATTCATAATCAGGAAGAATACAGCAAGGACAATAATTGGTACACATCACTCAATGACTGAGTGATATAAAATAGACTCAATGGGCAACTCTGTGATGTGACACCTACCCAAGTTTATGAGCCAACAAATGATGCTGCAGTAGGGAAGTTTTAGGAGATTTATGGTCAAATTCAATCTGAAATGGATAGAATAGGCAAGCAAGATATGCTGTTTGTGTTGGATATTGGAAGTTGAAAATATAAAGGAGGAAAAGGTAGCAGGAGAAGATCATCAATTTTTTCCAATCGAAAGATTTCTTCATTGCTGACATAGTCTTCCAATAGCCAAAATGACTGTGCAATACCAGATGAAATATACAGAAATCAGATTGACTATATTTTTGGCACAAAGAGAGAAGAGCCCAGTTATGATAGCAAAGCCATAATCAGGGACTTACTGTGGAAGAGATACGGTAAATTGTTCATGTGCAATTCTACACTGAGTTAAAGCAAAAGAAGAAAGCCAACTAATTTTGATATTAACTTCAATCACCATCATTTTCAAGAAGAACATTAGGAATCATTCTGAACTCCTGAATTTCACTGATTCAGAGCCAGAGGAACAATGCAATGAAATCAAACACATTGTTAAAGATATATGTAGAAGGAAACTGTCAAAAACTAAGAAACAAAGGAAACTGGATATTTGAACAATTGATAGAAATTGCTAAAAAGAGAAATCAAAGCCAAGAAAGACAGGGATTTCAGGAAGGAACAAAGAATTCCAGGGAGGAATTAGAAGAGATAAGAAAAAGTACTAAAATTATATCTGTAAAGGCACTGAAGATAGGAACATACATGGAAAAACAAAAAGCCTCCAAAATATTTCTAAACTCAAGAGATTCTAACTTCAAACTGGTTTGTTGAAGGATGCCATAGGATGCCGGTTTGTAGTTATTTGAAGGAAGATAAAAGATGAAAGGCAGATACTGACATTCTATGCAATTCAGAAGTCGATGTCCAACATTCTCTACTTGCAAGACTATCTAGCGCTAGAAGATGAAGTTAGATCAGCATTCCAGTCATTGCCAAATTGGAAGGCTACAGGAATTCATGGAATATAAAGAAATATGGGAAACAACAGAAAAAGAACCAGTAAGGATCCTAACCAAGCTCTGCCAGCAAACCTGGAAAATGGCACAGTGCTTCACAGATTGGAAGAGGTCAGTCCACATACCAATACCAAGGAAAATGGCTGTGCACACTTTGCAGAGTGTACAAACTATCAAACAATATCTTTCATTTCACATTCTAATAATGCTTAGGATCATTTAGTGTGGAATAAAGCCCTACACGGAAAGAGAGATGACAGAAATGCCTTATTTTGAACTGGCTTTAAAAAGCTGATGCATGCTGAACAGTTGAAAAAGGCAAAATTGGTGAGTGTTTCATTGATTATAGAAAGGCCTTTGACTATATCTATCATGTCAACCTATGAAAAATGGGAATCACATAGCCTTGTGTAAAGGTCATGGAAGAAAAGCTGATCAGGACAGAACACAGACTGCCTCAAGGTTGGCAAAGGAATGAGACAAGGCTATATATGCTCTCCTTATTTATTTGGCTAATATATTGAATATACTGTACATTCAGATATGCTGGATTGGAAGAAGATGAATGTGGTTTTAAAATTAAAGGAAGAAATATTAATAACATGCAATGTGTTGATGACACTAGCTGAAATGCAAATGATTTGCAAATTCTAGTAATAAAAGTCAATAAGCACAGTAAAAAAAGTTTAAATATAAAGAAGGCCAAATTAATAACAAGTAGAGAAATTGCCTGAGAGTTGACAGTGAAGATAATGAATTTGTGGACAGCTTTTGCCTTTTAGGGTTGACTACCAATAGTAAAGAAACTGCAGTCAAAAACTATGCTGCAGTTGGGCTGAAGATCTTGGTGACACATCACAGCATCTGATTCTTTTCTATCTACAAAGATCAGAAATGTGCAGGCAATGTTTTTTTCCTATGATATTCTGGGGAAACACAAGTTGGAGTTTGAAAAAGCAGTACAGGAAAAGTATTGATGCTTTTAATATTTGTTGTGGGAGAAAACTCCTGAGAATAGCATGGATTGCCAAGATAATTAACAAATGGATCATCAAACAAATCAACCCAGAGTTATCACTTGAGGTACAAATAACCAGGCTCAAATGATCATATCATGGACATATTATGCAAAGAACCATCTCTCTGGAAAAGGTTCTAATGCTAAGAAAGATGGAAGGAAAGAGAAGACGACAAGAAGAGGAGGCAACAATATGGATGAACTCGGTTATAACGGCAACGAATGCACTATTGGAAGACTTGAGCTGGGAACAGATTGTTCTGGAGAAAATGTATTTATATGGTTGTTAAGAGTTTACCTTGGCTTGATAGCACATAATGTGTTAATGGACAAATTAAGAAAAAAACAACTCCTCAGCATAATTCTCATAAGGAATGAATGTGGTTACATTTGTTCTCTTGCTTTTGGAAAAAAAAGTTTACTTTTCTAGTTTACAACTAAAATTGCAAAATTCAAAGTACTTGAAAAAGTAATATTTAAAATGGTATTTCTTGTGCCTAGATTTTTGGAAGTGAAAGTAGTTGTATTTCTGTTTGTTTTTCAAACCTGGTTCTATATGTAACAAAAGCCTGAGAAAAAGAAATGGCCAAGATGGCATTTTTATTGAATACAGTCTTGTTAACAAATATACCATATGCAACATTTCAGAGGATTATTATGCTTTTCTTCAGAGCTTGTAACTGAAACTGTTTAGAAGCCAGTGGCAGATTCTAGACTGACAGCAGCTGCTCAGTGATTTCCTCTGAGTATTTGGAGTATGATTGGATATTTCTGTAATATAATACTTAAGACTTCAAAGCCTGTAGGAATTTAAGGGTGGGAAAGAGGTAAGGGAATAGTAGGAGCTCCTAAACTGTGTGTGATTCAGCTGAAGAGAGAATAAACTTCTGGGCTTTCTCTTGGCAAAAATCCAGGAGTTTTTCTGCATTTTGTACTGTGCATAATCTCTTATACACAATTCTGTCTGTTATGTCAGTGAATGCTGGCTGGGGAATTCTGGGAGTTGAAGTCCACATGTCTTCACATTGTTGAAAAGTTTTGTGCTAGGCCAGGGCTGTCAAACTCCCGGCCCATGGGCCAGATGCGTCATATGCTGGTCACGCCCATGCCCGGTTTAGTGAAGGGGAAAAACGTCCCGATACATCATGTGATGCCGCCGTGATGACGTGAGTTTGACACCCCTGTGCTAGACTATCCTAAGTTGTGGGACTCATGTTCATGGATTTCAGTGGCCTTTATGTTCTACCTTGAAATGGTGTGGAGAACCAGAAGTGAATTGCATGCAAACAGGGGAAGAACTAGTAGAACCTGCACACACACACAAATCTGCGTGAAAGGAATGTGAAGAAACAGGAATCTTCCCCTGGTGTACTCTGATTAACGGCAGATGAATGTTTGGCTATGATTCTGACTAGAAGGGTTTTGTTTTGTTGAATGGGGACTTGAAATGCCAGCGTGGAGGACAGCAAGAATGTTCACCTTGAAACTATAAGTAGTTTTAACTCTAGAAGAATGTGTCCTCTCTCCTTTTTCTACAAGGAAAAGTATCTTTGGTGGTTGTCCATTAAGGTCAAATTACATCTGTTTCGTACATCTTCCCTGCCTGCCTGCTTGCCAAGCATGTGGTATGAGATCCAAAATGTAGTAGTGGTGATAGAACTCAATTTTCTAGGCACAATTTGAATCTTAATGTTGCCTAGAGGGAAGGAGTCTCAGATATGTTTCAGAAAAGAAAAACAAATTCCATTAGGCTGCTCTTAAAATTAATTGCTTGTGCTTTTAACTTGGGTGCCCAAACTAGCTTTCCGGGTAGAGAATTCTACAGTGGAGCAGCCAGATTTAGAGTGCACATAATTATAGAGTGGAAGAATGATAAGACTGATGAAAAGTAGAGGAAAAAAATATTCAATAAATAAAAATTATATTGATATCTAAATTGCACTGGTAAAAAGAAGGAAATGTTGATGAATTTTGAGAAAGAGTGATTTATATTTTGCTTACGTATCCTATGATGCTGCTTAGCTTTCATTTGGCAACTGGATAGGGAATGTAGAGCGATATAGAATTGATAGCTTATTATGAAAATCTGCTAAGATGACAGTTTAGATTTATCACAGGATCCACAGGCAAAAGAGTTGCATTGATGTTTTGCTGGAGCTTCTAAGTTTTATTTATTTTTTCTTGCTGTTTTAGGAGAAAGTCAGAAACAGGGTGCATAGTTCACTTTCAAGAGCTAAGACAAGAAAAATATTTCTGAATAAAGATTACAAGATTGCATTCATTGGATTTCTGAACATGGGATTTGTGTTCTAGGTTGAACGGAATTATCTTGATGGTTCTGTTCTTGATTTGATTAGTTTAAAACAGCTCTCTCTTTTGGCTGAAAGGTAAGCGTTTTGTTCGTCCTGTAGATTAGGAAATCTTTACAATTAGTCCAAAGCGCAGTAGATTTGATTGACAGAAGAATGCAGATTTTTTTTAAAAAATAAAAAACCCACATTTTGAAAAACAGGCTTTCTTCCCTCTTTTCTTCTGTATTTTTTTTCCTCTTGTCCTTCATATTCCTTGTACAGTATTTGTATTTGCTGAAAGGCAGATGGCTGACTTGGAGAGGGATCTGGGGGTGGTTTCTGTTTGATGGTCTGTGGATAATTGTGTGTGTATATATAAAAAAGCCTCCTCTAAGCTATTGTTTAGCAAATGTATGTAATATTACAGCAGTCATCCTCAGAAAGAAACATCAAAACAAAAAAGGGGGAGGGGCTTATAGCCATGCTGGAATGGGAATAATGGGAGTTTTACTTCAGCAGCTTTTCAGAACACAGATTTGACAGAGGCTTCATTTAGGCAATCACTGGAAATATACTTGCAAACATCCCCCTTAAAAACAATGTATTTAGTAACATGGAAAATGCTTCACCTCAGTGTCACATTTAGGACTAGCAATTTGCTAAATAAAAACCCTCTGTCCTTATTATCTTTATGCTGCCTTATGTCATGAAACAGGTCATCTTTTTAAATGAGTGAACAGTATATCCTGTACTTGCTTGCTATCTTACCAAATACCTAAAGCCTTTTTTTTTTTTTCATTTTGCCCTTTGGCTGCCAAAATGGAGGTTTTATACTGTCTGCTTAATTTTGTATGACACTTCTTTCTTTGTGGCAAGGAAAAGAAAAAAAAAATCTGGGATAGTTGTTCTCACTATCCAAGGGAAGTGAATTATGTAGTTACAACAAGGCTTTCTCTGTGTGAAAGCCACCGAATGGCTGAGAAACAGCACCCATCAAACCATATAACCTTCTATTCTGTTTCAAAGCAGTTGGCTGCTGTGACGGTAACTTCAGGGAAATGAATGTCAGGCTATTTTGAAGCTTTTTACATACTGACAGCCTTGGGGCTGTCTTTGCAGTTTGTTACTGCCTTGTGTAATAACACTATAATTTACTCCACTTCTGCTTCTGTTACATGTCTCTAGTTCAACAAGGGTGATCCTTTGTTTTCACTTGTTGTGTTTTGAAATGCGACTTTAATATTTTTAATAGAAGAGAACATGTGTAGCTCAGGGTGCAACTGTGGAATGCTTGGTGCTCTTTGAGCTTGTTTGCTTGCAGACGTTTCATTACCCAACTAGGTAACAGCATCAATGTGGTAAGTGTGCCATTTGTTTCCTGTTTATATACAACAGCTTGCCCTGCTAGTTTTGGTGTGCTATGGTTCTTTGCAAAATTCTTTTATAATTTTATGAACTTGTAACCTTTGATGTGAGGAAAAGGGACAGTTATTAAACTTCCCAAATGCTTTCTGAAATCATTTAGATCCATTAGGTGTTCCTTCAAATTGGTTTCCCTAACCCATGGAAGTCATAAACGGCTGCCAATTATATTAGGATCAGGCCGTGATCTGACCATACTAACAGGGTGATGGAAATCCCTTCTATCTCTAGCTCATATAATATCAGCTCTCAGACAGAAATAAACTATGTATGAACACTTAATGCGCTTCAGACCCAAGATCACTTGAGGCAAACTGATCCCTGCAGGGGTTGAACTCTCTCAGAAATCAACTCCACGAGCCCAGGGAGAGATCCTGCTAGACAGCAAAGGTTCATCAGTCGGGATCCCAAGGCACTCAAATATTGGTATCAGGAACAAAGTCCTGGATCACAGGAAGATGTTCCTCATAATCAAAGCCCCCTCCTTACCACCTCAATATACAGAACTTGCTGAGGGACCCAAAACACACTGTTTGAAGAATTACAGGTAGTCCTCAATTTACGATCAGAGTTGGGACCAGAATTTTCATTGCTAAGACAGGCAGCTGTTAAGTGAGTCCCACCCAATTTTATGACCTTTTTTTACCACCATTGTTAAGCAAATCACTGCAGTTGTTAAGTGAGTCACATGATCATTAAGAGAATCTGGTTTCCTCCACTGACTTGCTGGTTGGGGAGGTTACAAATAGCGATCACATTTCAGGGATCCTGAAAACGCATGCTAGTCGCCAAGCATTCAAATTTTGATCATGTGACTGTGGAGATGCTGTGGCGGTTGTAAGTGTAGGGACTGGTTGTGGGTAATTTTTTTAAGTGCTGTTATAACTTCAAAGGAGTTGCAAGTTGAGGACTTCCTGTAGTGAAAAAGTGGAAGGGCCATAGCTCATTAGCAGGGAGGAAATTGGATGTAGACTGTTCCAAGTTCAGTCTGGAGCATCCACAGATAAGATTGAGAAACAAAAGAAAACAAAACTCGAAACACACTGTAGCCTCTACTGTATGTGATATCAATAAAACAATAATATCACTTGGTATAAACCTTATGCTGCATATTAAAAGTGATTTGTGTTCTCTGCCAAAAAGAAAACAAATGTAAATACCGGTAAGTCAAATTCCAGAAGAGTGAGGGGAGGGATTGGGAGGGATGCCATGTGAAATGAGGCAATTGGATGTATTTTGTTGAGCCAGTTTGGTGTAGTAGTTAAGGCACCAGGCTAGAAACTGGGAGATTGTGAGTTCGATCCCATCTTGGGCACAAAGCCAGTCACTTTCTGCCAGCCCTAGGAAGGAAGCAATGGCAATCTACTTCTGAAAGACTTTGCCAAGGAAACTGCAAGGACTTGTCCAGGCAGTCTCTGAGAATCAGCATGACTAAACGGAAGAAAAAAAATTGCAAAATGGGATTTTGCTCTTTTTATATTGAAACTTCCTGTTTACTTTAGAGCACATTAGTATCAGGCCTGTGAATGAAAATAGATCTAGTTTCACATACGGTACTTTGTAATTCCTTCTGTAGTCAACTCAGTAGAAAATTGATTCAAATATGTATACTAAGATACTTTATTTTTTTATAACATCTTGTTTTGTTTCTACAAATAACTCAAGGTA
>JANHJO010005837.1:150371-162344 GCA_032468235.1 Pseudoxyrhopus heterurus | reverse complement strand
GTAAGATTTGGATGCCTGCTGGTGGGGGGAAAGGCCGTGGGGGTGGGGGGAAGGAAGAGGAAGAGGAGGCGAAGGAAAGCAGGGTCGGACCAGCGCAGGGGAGGGGAAATCCAGGCACCAGGAGTCCCGGGCGGACGAGGGGAGGAGCCTGTTCAAACTTGTCGAGAAGCCGCGGGACTGATCCGGCTGGGACTGTGTTCTGAGCGGCGGAGCTGCGGACCGGCACCATGGAGGAGGCCCCGCGAGGTGTGGGGCTGGGAGCCCGGGTGGGGAGGAGAGGAGGGCAGGGGGCGGTCGGGGGGGCGATCCGCTTTCGGAAAGGGAGGGGGAAGTGTGTTTCAGGCTCAGTAGAAGCAAAGCGCGCGCCGACCTTCTCTCCTTCCCCTCCCCCCCCTCTTTTAAATAGCTGGGGCGATCTGGGTGCCAAGACTTGCCCGGGGTGCGGAGTTGCGATTGGAGACTTGTTGGGGGCGCTTCCTGCGTTTGCAGGCTCTCCTGGGTGGCTGTTTTGCATCCCCGGTTCGTCTCCTATCCCGGTTCGTTCGGTTCACTGCCTTGTCCCGCTGAGGTTTCTGCGTGATTTTTGCTCTCTTCTGGTCCCGGGGTGACGAGTGCGGACATTGCTCGGGTCTGAAACTCCCGTCGCCACCGAAGACCAGGCTTCCTGGTGGAAAAAGAAAGAGAGGGATACTTATCTTTGTCTTCGGGTGCTTTGCTTTCGGCTTCCTCTACTACCTTGGCGGAGGAGGTGCTTTCCCATCTAGCTTGTGTGCCGTGTTCCCCTTTGCTGATCTCCAGCAACGTTTTGCCGAACGGCCTCTCGAAAGGGGCCTACCGGACTCCTCTGCCTCTCTCCTTAACTTCACTTAGGAAAACATGGCCCAGGCTAACCCTCACCTCGTTGTTGCTCAGAATGTGTATCAGCAGCAACAATTAATGATTGCCAACAGGCTGTGGCAGGAAACTCTCCTAGCATCTCTCCAGTCCCCTGCCCTGGGCTTTTGTGAACTAAAGTGGGCTGAGATGGACTAGATGCCAGTCGGAGTCAGTTTATTGCTCCGTTGAGTACCTGGAAGGACATTGGGACCACTTGCAGATCTTTTGGAGTGGTATTAATAGCCAGAGTGGCTTGTCCAGGGGTCTCTTGATACCAGGATTCTGTAGAATAAACTTCCCAAGCAGATTTGTTAGACTACAATATGTAATTGTGCAAAATACCTGAGAACGAGAAATGCAGGATGGATAAATGGTGTTTGCTGCTTTTGGCACAAGAAGTAGATAAACACACATGGGAGAGGTTAATGAGAAAGTTTTCTGTGCAAAAGTGATACTGGGGTAGACTGTCTGAAGTGAAGTCACCGATTCTAATGAACTGAACTGGGAGGCCCTTAAAAAGGCTGGAATGGAAACCTCTAATAAAGGCTGTGGCTGAAGGCAATTGGGGTTATTTAATGTGTTTATGTTATTTGTTTTGGAACATGTGTGTAGCATTGGTTGTCTCAGCCTTCGTATGCATATTTTTATTCATGAGTTCTATATCTAATGCCATTCTCTTTGTTATGTTTAGCTCTGGCAGAAAGGTATTTGTCAGAATATGGGATATCTTATCTTTCCATTTAAAAAAACACATGATGTGCACATGGGTTCATCTCCACATTTTATCTATGTGACAACTCAAATAAGTTACACTAACAGATACTGACTTGTATCTTGTAAACAACATAACATAAGTGAGCAGGAATATCTTCATCTTGTCTAGAAACACACATTGTGTTAGTCTGTTGTTCCCTGCTCAGTAGATGAGAAGTAACAAGGGGCCCTTGTGTACCTTCTGAGAGAAATAATTAGGAGGAGTGAGAACAAACTGCTTCTAGACAATGGATTTTACTGTGCAAGGCTCCCTTTATCAAAATGTAGCCTTGCTCCATGTGATGGAAATTTTCCCACCTCTTTGGGGGGTAAAAATATCTATGGAGAAAATGTAGTATCTGTTCATTCCTTTCAGTTGTTAATGCAAGGAGCCCTTGGACTGGAAACATCCTAGTAAGCAGGTATTGTATCTTATACAATTGGATGCTTGATGGTTTTTATGTGAGAGTTTAATGCTCTTTGAAGACCTGCCTGAACCTTAGAGTTACTTGGTAAAGTTCTGCTGCTATGGCCAACTCCTTCTTTTTGGAATATGTTTGTGAATCCCTGCTTCGTTCTCCAAAGAAGCAGCTGATATTGCTAAGACATTTTGGCACAGGCACAATTGGTCTCGTAGGGATTGGTGGTAACAGGGAAAGCTGTGCTATTAGTAATCTTCTCCCAGTCTCTGTGCTGGCCAGTTGAAAACAGTGGTAAAAGTACTGAAGAGCTATGAAGTCTGTGCAGTGCTCCAGGGTAGCATGCATGTAAGGGAATTGTTGATGATGGTTCATCCGTGCATGCAAAGAATAAAGCAGACTCTTCTTGGGAAGGGCTCATCCAGCATAGCTGAGAGGATTGTGGAAGTTCACTAAGAGACTGCCTGGTCTGATCATATTCTTTGTTTCCCAGCTTTCGTCTGGATGAGCATGATGGCTTCAGCAGATGCCTCCCTGCTCTCTGGGCTTTGAACTGAAACTGATGGGGGAAGGGTGGGTATAACCCCTTGATCCCTCCTCCTCCTCTTCCCTGCAGTGCCTTGTTCACCAGTAGCACAGAGTGGAAGGCCGATGCTTCAGAGCAGAAGTATGAAGCTCTTTTGATGGTTTTGTTCAGCCTTTATTTGCCATGTAGGTGGTATATTTGATTTCAAAACATGATGACAAAAGTGCTCTGGGTATGGGCACTGATGTATAACAGATGGATTTCTGGGGATGATGTGGATTGAGACTTGGAAATATGCAGGTCCTAAAACTGCAATTGGTAACTCAACTACTAGGAAGATTCCTTTCCTTGATTTTTCCAGTGGAGCAGAATTTTTTTATGTGGAGATCTCTGCTTTCTGCCGTGGATTGCTAGATCCCTATAAGACGCAGATAGCTGGCAGATTTTCATTTGTTCTCTGGGATCATAACCTTTGTATGTGTTGCATATGTCTTTGCAACTGTGTCTGTATCTCCAATGCCAAGGAATCTTTTTTACTTTTTGTTTTTAAATTTATATGCTAGCCTTTGTACAGGAGTTCAATGCACTATACATAGCATTTCCTTCTCAAATGTTCTCCACGACAACAACCCTTTGAGGCAAATTGAGATGAGTGTGACTAGCCCCAAGTCGACCAGTGGACTTCCATGACTAAGGATGGACTTGAACCTGGGTCTCCCTTATCTTTGTAGAATATCTTCACTGCTACACTACATTGGCTCTTAAATTTCTAAATATGGGCCAGTTAAAATGTAATTGATGACCTGATTCTATAGGTTGCTTGTATATGAAGATTTGGGTTTCCTTAGTTATCCAGAGGTTTGTCCAAGAATACATAGTAAAATATGTCTACCTTGTTGACTTGGAAATGTCAATTCAAATGTTTCCTGTGCACAGATCCCCATAACAATTTCAGGCATGCCATTACTTGCTCAAGTTCCTTGTGTAAGGGTCCCTATTTGGTGCATCACCATTCCAAAAGTAATAAGTGTGCAGCATTTGAAGCATTCTAAACTTTTATATAAATGCTAATTTTCTTACTCTGTTATGGTTGGTAAGGATTATAGCTCTGCATAGTTTTTTGGGTTGTCAGATTAAATATTATATAAACACGTACCATATAGTGCTGAGCAGGGATGGCTTAAGCTGTTGTTGTTAACACATTTTAAAAAATCTTGCTCACAATTTATCCTATACTAAGCAGTATCAGATGTATCTAATTATTCTGCAGGATAATATTTTCTCATTTTAATGTATCTTCTTTATTTTAGCAAATATATATACACAAACAAATTTGGAAGGTTGATAATAATGCCCAGCTCATGAGTTAAGCTGTTAATGGGATGTTTATTCAAAAAGTACAAAACGTATTTCTCTCTCTTGAAAATATTTGCATATTGTATTTACCCAAAAAGAAAGTGGTAGATGTATTTGCAGACTTGGCATGCAACACAGACATGTGGCTGGCAGGGATGGGAATGTCCTAGATTTGCTTTTCTTATTTTTAGCTTTAAGCCATGCAAATTCAAATTTTGGGAGTTGGGGGGTACGGTGATGATCTTGTGTGACACTAACTATGAGCTGGTGTCCTGCTCCTCACATGACTTACTATACTTGCTTGCATTAGAAATTGGGCTGCAGATACAAATTAGCAACTGTGCAAATACTTTCTACTCTGCTGCCTGAATGGATGTGAATTCATCACAGAGCTGATGGTACACAAGAGCAGAAACAGTGTGTTGCTGGATCAAAACACCCCTGACCCATCTGATCCAGCAGTCTGTTCCAACAGTGGCACAAAAGGCCTGCCAATCTATGGGGAGATGGCCTTCAGAGGCAGTCACATGGCCATCAAGTCATCCCCATGACCACTGTTTATTTGGTCCAAACTTTTTTTGGAAGCCAGCCAAGCTAGAAGCCAACACCACATATTGTGGTAGTGAATTTCAGAGTTTAATTACACATTATGTAAAACAGTATTTCCATTTGTCTGTGCTGTGTCTGCCAGACTTCATTTTCACTGGGTGACCTCTGGTTCTAATATTCTTCTGGGAAGGGGAAAACAGCTTCTTATTGTCCACTCTATCCACACCGTCCATAATTTCATACATCTAAATCATGCCCTCTATCTATTTGGTGGAGGAGCAATTAGAATAATCTCTACCAGGCACCTAATTTATCCTAGTGCTTTTCAACTGGTGCTTGGGGTTTTCTCCAGAGATGTGACCTTGTTGAGTCCTGGAATGTGAAGAAAGTGAGACCACTGTTCCAAGTAGTTTCTGTGTATTAATTCTAGTCTGCTCCCCGATTTATTGAAGAGCTGTGAGATATGAAGTTACAGAAAAAAACACTAATACGATCTGACACGTTTGGGCTTATTCTTTTTCACTTTTTTAAGTCTATTTATTACAGAATCTCATAACCAACTTTGTTTAAAACAGAAGACTCTCCTGCCACATTAGAACAACTCGTTAGTCTATGGTAGCAAAAGATCAAAAAGCATCTGGTAGCATCTTTTCTGACTAAGAAATTTTATACATTTTAATGGTAGGAAAGAGGCTACCAGGCTCCTGATTTTCTGCATTCTCTGTGACATATTTTTGCGGATAAAATCATCCCTGTTCACTTTGGATTAGACACCATTGAGGCAGAATGGAATGAAATAAAAGGGGCAGAGTCTTGTGAAATCCTGGAAGCAGAAGTTGCTTTCCTACGCTATTGCAAATCATGGCAGGACTTAAAATCCCATCCTCCCTTGCTATATACATATAAATACGGACCATTCGATGAAAGGAGGAAAATTATTGTTTTCATTACCTTATCTCAAATACATGTAGAGATTCCCTGCCAAGTTAACTTAATTATGCCCCTTTTGAATTATGTCCCTGATTGGCATACAGTAGGTGCCTTTCTGGGTGGGCTGCTGTTTCACGTCTAGCCAGCATTCACTGACTCACAGTGATCATAATTCATTAGCTCTGCATATATGCAGTTATTACAAAACCTGTCCTGATGAGGAACTGCTCTTCGAGGGATTTATTCCATTCCTGCAGCTTGTTTTTAGTCTGAGATTTAATGTGTTTTTGTAGATTCTCCATGCCATTTTATCCCATTGTGTGTACCCTTTGTGTAACCTCTGCCTTATTCTTCTTCACAAAGCATCTTACTGTGCCAGTGCCAGTGTCTTTGTGTTAAGATGGCTAATGCTTAATTTAATGTGGAAAAATTTGCTGTATCTTTGGTGCTTAAAAGCACAAATGATGGCTGTGTTGCAAGGGGCTATATAAGTTTAACTAGGGAAGAAAACATTATTTTTGCATTTTGAAATTTTTTGCAATTGATCAGATTCTGGACATAAATAAAATCGGTCCAGTGAATCTTTAAGATAAGATTTGGGTCATAGGCTGTAAATGTGAGCTCCTTGGAATCAAAACAGAGATGGCATTGGTGTTTTGATCCCACTATCCCAGCTTATTAATCCATTCTGGTATCTTTGTATGTCCAGTCTAACTGGATGGCTTCTGGCTGGAAAAGACTGTGGTGGAACACACTAATGGACTTTAAAATTACTTCTGATTAGCCATTTAAAATTACAGTTCTAACAATGCAGAACCCATAAAACAGGCTGCCAACTGAGTCATACACGTCCATCGAAAGCTATTCAGTATAGTTAGAAAATGCCTTTATTACCTTCCTTGAATGTAGTAAGAATACCTGATTATCATTGTGGCTCTGAATACTTTCCCCCCTGCTTTCTTGTATTACTTGTAACCTCTTACATATAGGAGTAGAAGGATATCTGGCTTTCTATATGCCGTGTTATATTTTTGACAATCAGAAATTTGAGTTCTCCCAGACTTAATGTTTATGTATGTGTTTAATTCTTGATCTGGAAAGAGATTCTGGATTTGTGATATTAAAGAACTGAAAGAATAAAATGCTCTTTATTTCATCATGCTTTCCCTTAAGGAAAATAAAAAGTCAATTTAAAATAATACTATAGTTATAGTTCTACTAGTAGGAGGTAGATTTACATACTCCACTAGGTTGTAATGTGATGATATGGGCTTAGTGAGTATTGTGAACTCAAATCAATTCAGGTTCATTCAGCAAAATGTAGTTAAGCAAACCTTGGTTTCATGTGCTACCTGATCATGATTGATAGTAGAGATGGTAGACCACCCTTAATAAATAGAGACTACTGGAGGCAATCCTTGTGTCCACTCAAATAGTGATCACATTTAAGAACAATCTCTAAGATCTCATTGATTAAGCTACAATCAGTGGTGGAATGCTGCCGGTTTGGACCGGTTCTAGCGAACTGTTAGCTCCGAAGATCATCTGCCCCTGCCCCCGCCCTATCCTGTCCTATATTTCTGTGTTTTTCAGCTCAGCTGATTTGCACGGCACAGTGGATTTCCGCACCTCAGCTGTTTTACTTACCGGGGCTGCCCTAGAAGGTAAGCTGTAGAACTTGAAATTGGTATATTTTGAACACTGCGCATGCATGCACTAACAAAACCGGTTGTTAAACCGGTTGCAGTCCACCACTGGCTACAATATTAGTATTTTGAGATCCTTGGTTTAAACAGAAAACTTTTGAATTGTCCTCTTAAATGTGGAAGGGATATAATATCATGACATAGTTTAGGAATAATTATAAGGTATACTATAGACCATTTAAATTTTGATTCTCTGAAATTCCATTAAACTATTGACTATTTATTATACGGTTGCTAATCCTCATCATCAAATACATTCCATAACTAAGAACTCGTCAGTTCTACTTTCTCAGGTTTAGGATTTCACATCCTTTTTGGGGATTTGCTTATTTAAAAAACTAGTTATGTTTCTTTCTGATATTTGTGTCTCTATATCTTTATTTCTATTTTCAAAAACAGAAACTCCCCTGAACTGACCTTATTCGGTTCTCTTGTCTTGGATAATGGGTTTCCCAGGTGCTAGGCCTGAGTAGCACAGTGTGCAAGTTTCTTAGGCTGTTGTCTCTGGGAATGACCCTGCTGTGAAGTCAAATTCAGGACCTCCCTGGAGTTCCAGGTTCATTGGTTCAAGCCATATTTGCATGAAAACAGCAGCTTTGTTTCCTACTTCAGCTTCTGCCTTACTGCTGTTGGTGGATTTTTTTACCCATAATCCCTTAGCTCCGTGGTTGCTGGGTGATGTTGATTATGCCACAAACAAGAGGATCCTGAGTCCTGACATCAAACAGGGTCTAAAGCAGCAGGAGACTGTGTCAAACCCCTTGCAATGCAGATCTAGTTTTGGGACAGTTGTCTACTCTGGATGAGGAGTAGTAGCAAGTGTGAGCTGGAGAGGCCCCGTTTCCTTCAAAACGTAAATGTTGGAAAATGTTTCTCTGAAATTTACCAATAAACTTTTTTTCCCAGTTGTAAATTCAGTTTTATCCAAACTAGATTATAATAACATGCTCCATTTGGGTTTGCTTTTAAATCTAGAAACACAGCAGGAAGAATACTTGTCATTGGTAGAATCTTTTAAAAACAATTAATATTTACTGTTTCCTGTAGCTGAGTATATACTATTATGTAGCCATAAAGCCCATCAAGATCTCTTATATTTTTTGTCAGTTTATGTCAGTTATGTACGTGCATGAAATTAAATTTAGTTTTTTGGCTATGCTTATAGCAGAAGGATTTTGCATCAGCTTTGATATGTGGTCATTGTGGGTAGCCTTATATTTTTTGTACTTCTGCAGCTTTTGTGGATTACTTTCGTGACATTATTTTTATATTATTACTGCCCCTTGAGTATTTTCTAATCACATACAGCAGTTGCCATAAAAAAGGTTTTGAGAAAAATTGTGTCTTTAAAAAGAATTTCCAGTCTTAACTAATGTCATGCTGATTAGGAATGATGGAGTTGTAGTCTGATTCACTCCCTTGAAGGCCATTGAGTAAGGTTAACTGATTTGTGCCAACTGTAGGCAGTTGTTTATTGGGAGATGAAGGCTCCACAGATAACTAAGCTAATTTCGTATAATCCTGATCTTCTCTTCAAGATCTGGTGCCCCTGTGGTCACCCATTCAGGCTATCAGATTGTGATCTCCCTTGGGTAGTTTTCTGAGGGCCTATTCTAACTTCAGAGTTTCAGGCTGTATTGTTTATGCCATCTGGTTTGTGACTGAGCTGTTTCTCCAAGGGGATTTAGCCACAACCAAGGAAAATGTTGGCAACAGCACTGTCCTTTTCAAAGCATGCTTATCGGAACTAGAAAGTTATTTTGCTGCATCAGACTGAGAACAGAAAATGTTGGTTAATGAACGTGGAATACATGTATGTGAATTGGTGTGCATATTAAGTGTGAGACCTTTTCCCTCCTTGATAGGCTACTGCACACAAAAGGTCTTCGGTTCATTCTCTGACATTTCTAGTTAAAAGGATGAAATAGTGGTTGATAGAAAGGTCACTGTTTGAGACCCTGGGGAGCTGCTGGTGATCAGAGTAGACAAAGCTCAGCCAGATGGACAAGCCCTCTGCCCTGAATGATGGCAGCAGATTTCACTGTGTTCCAGTTACTTACATGCAATCTCAATACTGTATGACAAATTTAATCAGATAAACTAAGTTGAATTAAGTACACCTGAGTTTGTATTCTCAACCTTTAGATTAAAACATATGGAATCAGATAGTGGTTACATTTTTGGTTTCTCTGTTTCTAATCTCAGCACCCCTAAAACTCCTCCACGGTTCTCAGCATACCCCAAATGAATGATGAGGACTTGAAAAGTTTTTTCTTGATTTTCATGTGTGAGTGAACAATTTGCTCTGAGTGATGATAAAGCAGAAAACTGCTTTATCATCTTATTTTTTGGGGGGGCGGAGGGCTTGGTTTGATTTTAATTTAGCTATTTGGCCAGACTGAACAACTTAATCCTTATTTGGCATGCTTAATGTGAGTTTTCTTAAGCCACGTTTATTCATTTATAAAATTTATTGGCTGCCCATCTTATCAAAGGTAGTTCTTGTGGTAAGGAAGTAGGGCCCCACCCTTAGTACTGATCCTATGAAGAACCTCAAATCTATAAAACTGCATATCCAGCCACTTGAACATGAGATACTTTGGTATTTGAACATAAGAAAACCCTTCTGAGTTGTACAGTTCATGCTGCTTTTATGCTTTAATAGTGGTTTTTTTCTGTGTAACCAAGAGAACTAGTATACAAGTAGTCCTTAACTTATGACCAGAATTGAGCCCCAAATTTATGTTACTGAGACATTTGTTCAGTGAGTTTTGCCCCATTTTACTACCTTTCTTGCCACAGTTGTTAAGTGCCACAGTCTGCCGTTGTTAAGTTAGCAACACGATTGTTAAGTGAATCTGGCTTCCCCATTGACTTTGCTTCTCAGAGGATTGCAAAAGGTGATCACATGACACCGTGACACTGTAATCATCATAAATGTAACAATTGCCACACGTCTGACTTTTGATCATGTGACTGCGGGGATGCTGCAAGGTTCATAAGTGTGAAAAACGGTCATGTCACTTTTTTTTAGTGCTGCTGTAACTTTGAACAGTCACTAAATGAACTGTTGTAAGTAAAGGACTACTTGTATTTTAAAATTAAGTCAATTAATTGTGAGAGAGTGACTTTGTCCCTGATTAGTTCAGATTAGATAGATTAGTTCCCTGTCGTCCTTTAGTATAATCAGTTACCAATTTGTTCCGTTCATTGAAATGAAGACTTTAAGATAATTCTCTTCAGTTCTGTTGATGGTACCCTCCTATTCATCAAACGATGAAGAATCAAGCCTACCATTATCTACAAATACTGTACAAAGTTACATTCCAACTCCTATGGATGACCCCTCTGTAAGGTCTCTACACGTATAAAGTTGCCACTTTGTCATCACTGTTTAATGCTGATTGGTGAGTACATTGGCCTACTTTCTCAATTACATTCTATCACCATTGCTTGGAGTGTAGCAAATCTCTGGACTTCAAAAATCTGGACAATAACTAAAAGTAACAAATAAAAACAACTTCCCTTTCTGCCATCTTGGACTTTGTAGCTGGATGTGGCATCCTTAGTAGAGCTGCTTGTTGTTAGTTGCGAAGTTGTGTCCAACCCATCGCGACCCCATGGACAACGTTCCTCCAGGCCTTCCTGTCCTCAGTAGAGCTGCTACAGATCCCTTTTCCCTTTAGAACAGTAATGAATTTGTGATAGACATAGGGAATTATTTTAAAGCATGATAAGTCAATTGGTAAGTTGAATAATAGAATTGGATAGTCTCACAGGCTTGCTTATGATCACTATTATATTTCTAAAGAAGCATCTCCTCTCTAAAAGAGATCACATCACCAGGCTTTCTATCTCATTGCTCAGATCTTAAGTTCTTCCCACTTAATAGTTACAGATTGTTTTGCAATATGTAGGAACAAAACCTTTCATTTGGTTGAAGGCTCACTGATAAAATCTATTCTGTCCTGAATACTCAAATTGCTACTCTGTAAAAATGTACACCTCCCCAAATTCAGTTGTTTATTGTTGACATCTTTCCGCTAATGCCCTTGAACGCCCAGAACAGAAAAGTTACTCTTCTGCTCAGTTTTTGCAGTCTAATTTAACTGATTTAAGTGCAGTTCTCTCTCTCTCTCTCTCTTTTTGATTTCTCACTTTTCCTCCCCATTTGTGGTCACTCCAGATAGTTTCCCTGACTTTTCAATTTTGAATTCTTCTGATTTCATATTTCTAATTTCAAACTTAAGGTGACCATTAGCGGCCAGGATATCATGTACATTATGATGTTATTATGCAAATGACATAGATTATTTGACTTACGTTAATTACTGTGAGATGCAATTGATGCATAATACATAATTCACTTCATTTGAATGATGACATCATGATGCACATGGTATCATTTCTGCCTACAGACATCCATGACCCTGGACAAATTCCATTTGATCTTTTATTTCCACCAGCTCAAAGCTTTGATCCAATCATGTGTTCCCTTTGTCAAAATTGACTGTCCATGGGTCTTTTTCAGGGATCTCTAGTATAGTGCCTGGGGTACCAATGTGCCTACAAATACCACCCTTTGCCTCGCTCTATTTGGTAATATTTTAAACATTAAAAATAAATTTTAAAAGGAGAAGCTGGTATTCTGTCAATGCTGAAAGTGAAGTGTTAATACCACTTTAAAATGCCTTGATAAGGCCACAGTTGGAATACTGCATCCAGTTTTGGTCACCACGATGTAAAGAAGATGTTGAGACTCTAGAAAGAGTGCAGAGAAAAGCAACAAAGATGATTAGGGGACTGGAGGCTAAAACATATAAAGAACGGTTGCTGGAATTGGGTATGTCTAGTTTAA
>JANHJO010005837.1:129910-140733 GCA_032468235.1 Pseudoxyrhopus heterurus | reverse complement strand
TCTCAGGCAGAGGTCGTGCAGCGGGGTAATGAGCTAGTGTTGCTAAGGGCCCAACTGAGAGAAGCACGGGCTGAGCTGCAGACGAGCGAAGAACAGGCCTTGAGTTTGCAGGAGATGGCCCGTACCAAGGCAATGGAGTTAGAAGTTTGTGCCAATGAGTTGGCCAGGCGCAAAAGTGAAGCAGAGCTGCTACGTGAGAAGGTAGGCCGGTTGGAGCACGAATTAGATGCCTTGCGCAGCACTGGTGGAGAACTCTGCCCCCTGTTGGCTGAATGTGATGAGGTAAAAGCTCAGCGACAAGCAGCGGATACCCTGCAGGGTTTGCGTGCACAAGCTGAACGGCTGCGCACAGAGCTATTGTGTGAGCGACGCCGTGGGGAGGAGCAACGGGAAGTTTTCCAGGCTGAGCGTATCACTTGGCAAAGTGAGAAGGACAGGGTCATCCGCTACCAGAAGCAACTGCAGCATAATTACATCCAGATGTATCGGCACAATCGCGATTTAGAGTGCCAACTACGCCATCTCAGTCTTGAACTTGAGGCCCGGGACATGGATGAATATGAGCTGCATGGAAGTGAAGGCATCTGCTTGGAGGAGATTGCAGCTACTGAGATCTGAACAAGCCTGTGGAAGTCGTAGTGAATGAGTCACACTGCCACAAAGGGATACTGGCCAGACTGGAGTACGTTTCTCTGGGATTTTGTCTGACTGAGCAACTGAGAATGCAGTGAGCCTCAGTTCAGTAGTGGAAAGAGATACCTTTCCAGTCACAAATCACAGTGATAGAACTTGTTCCATCACTTAAACTTGGTCATGAACTCTCAGTAAGTCAACAGTTTAATGGCTATTAAAAGTAGAATAGTGTGTGAAGCCAGGCAGATTGCCTTAACTTTAGGAGGTATAGGAGGACCTGGTTAAAGATTTCCTGGCCAGCCTAGGAGAAGGAGAATCCAAATCCTTCCTTTGAAAGCAGCAGCAGCTTTTATTCCAGAATTTCACTGAAATGAAGCAGGAATAGCCTTTGGTTTTGGAAGAGGCTGTTAAATGCTGCTGCTTTGCAAGTCCCAATGTTAATTGGCCTTCCATAAAGACCTTGGGAATCACCACTTGCCTCTTGCTCTTTGGGCTGGTTGGAGATGAGAGTAGCCTGGATGGGAATGCCAGGATTTTGTAGACCACTTGCTTCTACTCTGCTCCTCTGTTACCTTTATGTGATGACCCAATGGACGGTGACCGTTTGCTGAATTTGGGGTGATTTGGCTGTTCAACAGCTAATTAGCTGCTAATCCAGTTGGATGCCGGTTTTAGGCTGGCTGAGGAAGCTTTGTCTATAGAAGGCTTTTCTTGGATTTTTAGTCCACTTCTCTGCTCTATGTGAAGTATACCTTTTTTGAAATCCAAACACATAAATGCATACAATCAAAACCTGTACTATGGACCCTGTTACTGTGCAGATGAAATACATTTGCATTTATTTCCTTTTTTGCACATGCATCCTGTAGTTATGAAGGGCAAGGACCTTTGTAGGCAATTCTTTGGCCAATAGATGATGTGGGCCAAAGAATTGGGGACCTGGGCATTAGTCCAAGCTTATTTCTTTTTATAGGACAAAAATATTAATAAATTGTACTAGGTTCAAAGCTGATTCTCAGGATTCTAAATTCTGTAATTTTTAAAAGCTGAAAAGAATTGCGGAATACGTGTAGTCTTTTGGCTTCTCCCACATAAAGCCTTGTAGGTAGACCCTATGCTAAGTTTTTTTTAAGGGAAAGCATATTGACTCCAGTGTTATGGAAACAGAGACCTAGTCTCTCTCTCACACCTAACCCCCCTCCCCCCAAACATATTGCTGCATCCATATTATAGACTTACCTGAGAATAAGAGTGTTCAACTCAGTGGGACTTGCTTCTTGGTAGGCATGTATAAGAGTGTATTATAAAAACCAAAGATACTTAAAACAGACTCAGGATCTATTTAGTCATCCCAGGAGCCTGTCTCTAGATTATGGCACCAAAATTTGGCAGATAAAATGTTGGAATTCAGTGTCACTAGATTTTGTGCACTTATTTTGTTTTTGTTTTTTAAATCCAGAATATCTCTTCCCTTCAACCCCTCATCCCAGCTCTATACCAAATATTTTGGCTCTACTGCTTCTGTTCCCCTTTACTTTGTCATGACTGCCATCCTCCCCCTTCTTGAAGGGTGAGTTTTAAAATAAAGCCTAAATATAGCAAACCTATTTGCTGTGAGAGGATCTGGTGACTCTACATCCTCTTATTTACCTTTTCTATCCTTGGTTGGAACGCTACTCAGAGTGTCTTTCTCCTGTCCCTGTGTGCCTGGGTATGTCTCTCACTACTCACCTTCATCCAGCCTCTACCTGTTTGCCCAACAGCGTCCATGTCCTGTTTATTTGAGGGTCAAAGATGGCTGAGTTTAAATCTCCTGTATTTCTCTGATAGTCTTCTTTCTACAATATCCTCTATAGTTCCGGAAGCTCAGTTTCCCAGGCATCCGTATTTCCTTCCCACCATTTTTGCAAGATCTGGTCTAGTCTGAACCATGATCATTGTGAAGTCCTACAAATGTTTGCAGGACAGCCCATCCTGTTGGGGTACAGTACCTACTTGTCTACTTTCGTAATCTACTCAAGACTAATTGCATACCAGAGGATGGTTCCTAGTCTGTGCAGCTTCCTCCCCTTTAAAGCTGTCCACGCATCTGTACTTGAATCAAGTTTACTGATTGCATTTGGATAGAGTAACTTCAGTGGGTACTCAGTCCAGACCTACTGTTGATTTACTACCCTCACAGGCCAGTGACAACTGCAAGGAGCTCCTTTCAAAGAAAAGAAGTTCTGTTTGCAAAGGGTAACGTGGACCCACCCAGACTTCTATAAAGAAAGATGTGGGGGCTACTAGATTGTTAACTGACCTCTCTTTGTCTTCCAGTGTATGCTCAGGAGAAAAATGGTCAGTGAAACAGGGTAAGTCAGAATTGTGGACTGCAGAAAAGCCATTCCCAAAGGAACTGGGCTGACAAAATAGCCAGTTAATTACAGACTGAAGTGCTCTCTTTCCTCGAGAGATAGGAGTCCTCTTTTCAGGCTAAGTAAACAAACTTTCTTGAGGTTACAAGGCTAAAGAGATTTGGATCAATGGGTTGAATAAAGGACCCTCACAGCAGGTTTTATATTTTGGTTCCAACCCATGAGAATCAAACAGTGCAAGGCATGCTCACTATGTCAGCTTGGTTAGATTTTGTTAGCCTTTTTCCTCTGGCTGTAAAAAAGTCAACTGCCCAGAATTGGTGCTTTGGCTGGGAAGCAGCCAAAGTACAGCATACTGTAGTTTTGTCATCCTGTTTAGGCCATTCCGGGAAGAATTGCCATATTGCTAGAATAGAGAGCAGCTGCTTTCTGCTAGCTTAGTGTAACTTTTGCTTTAGGTCCTTTTGTTCTTCTTAATGCAAAAAAATGAAAAGATAGAAAAAATTGTGAAGGGTGTAGCCCAGCTAGAGTTTGGGACTATTTGCAAGAGGATGATGGCATTTAGCTACACTCTGGAAATTCTGTGCATTCCAAGAGAAGAGGCAATCTGCGTTCACTTCTGGACATTGTTCCCTTTTGCCCACTGTTATGAGAGCTTGCAAAATGGGTGTGTTGATACAACACCATTAGACCAAAGGAAAAGCTTGGTGCATGTCATTTCTATAACTATTAGCAACCTATACCTCTCGCTTAACCCACTTTAAGCACCACTGTATATTTTTCTTTTACTTTATTTCTGAAAGTGTATATTTTTCAGGTGGTGTAAATTTCTTGTACAAACCAAAACAAAAGTGTGAAATAAAAAAAACTAAGAAATTGTCTGTTTTCTTTTAAGAAAAAGTCACATGTTAATTTGACGGATGGGACAGTGAAATATGGAAGGATGAGCAGAGGATGGAATTAATCTGATGGTGGACAAAGGCAGAGACGAACATTTATAGCACAGAGTACGCTTAGTAATTTCTCATCCCTGCTCTTGTCCTTGGGTCTAAAAACAAAAACTGGGTCTAAATGAACTTCTACCAGTATTGCATTTTTTACTTCCACTCTGGCTGGTGGCGGCACTTTGTAAACAGCTGACAATTGTTCCATATGAGAAATATTGACCTGGAAATCAGCCAGTGTTGATCCCCATAGTTACTTCAGCTCAGGAGTAAGAAAATGATAACAATATTCTTTAGTTAATCTTCTTAATTAGGTGATAACCAACACAATCTTGAAGATCTGACTTTGATCTGGCTTTTAGAGAAGACCACAAAAACAGTAATTTGATTTTTTTCCGTCACTGTTCCTTGCTGACTTGCATCAATGCAGTCACTGAGAGTAGCTTTGAGGCCGGATGCAAAACAGTGACTACCTCTTTGTTTTCCTGGGTGTTCTTTTTGGGATCACTGCCAGTTTGTTATTCACTCAACAATGGATTTAAGGAGATTCAAGTGAGAATATTATATCCAGAGTCTTGAATTTACAATCTGAGATTCTGGATTATTGTCTTTCAAACTTTATGGTTCACTTACAAATGCATGAGTGTAGGTAAATTTATTAAATTTAATGCTATGGTCCATTACTGAACCTGAATTAACAAATATCCCTCCAGTGATTAATATAGACCTTCCTTTGTAGTCCTTTCCTTCTGGCTGCAGTTAGCTGGAGCTGGCCTTATCATCTAAGTGTCAACTGCGGTGGGTCAGAATGTCAAAAACAATATTTCCTCCACTGAGGTGCCAACTCATTTCAAAACAATTGCTCTTAGTGACAGCTGTCCACTTGCAGCTAACTGTAGTTTTGGAAACAATACTTGTTGCTTGACTTGGGCAATGTGATCTTTGATCTTGCCTGGTCCTGTTCCAAACAGGCCTCTCCAAAACTGGGAAACTATTACTTGCTCCATTAAGCCTGAAAGCTTGCTGAGAGACAGATATTTTAGTAACTCTGCTAGCAATTGGTTTCCCGGGTACCAAACTTACTGAACAATAAGCAGGTATAGTTAAAGGGATTCTTCATTAACAATCGCATTGCAGCGCTCTGATTGCTGAGCTGACCACATTCTTCAGCATTGACTGCTTGATTTGCAACATTTATTTGATTTTCTTCGGCACCTTCACCACAATCTCCATGGGCTCCTTAGCTTTGTTGCGGTAGGCTTGGCGGATTATGTCCACAGCTCGCTGGTGTGTTACATTCTGTAGACTCTCCCCCTCTATTGCTACCAACTCATAGCCAGCCTAGCAAAAACAAAGAAAAGAACATGGGATAAAAATGAAAAATGGCAAAAGCACCGCAAATTACAATTCTACTCTTTTCAGATTTGATGTATCATCGCTGATTACAGGTAGTCCTCGACTTACAACCATTTATTTAGTGATCACTGAAGTTACAGCAGCACTGTAACTTCAATGTACGACCAGTTTTTTCACATTTATGACTATTGTAGCATCCCCACGGTCATGTGATCAAAATTTAGGCACATGGCAACTGGCTTGTATGTATGGCAGTTGCATAATCCTGGGGTCATGTGATTGCCATTTGTAACTTTCCCAGTTGGTTTCTGACAAGCAAAGTCAGTGTGGGAAGCCAAATTCATTTAATGACCGCATGATTCACTGCAAGTGAATTCTTTAACAACTATGGCAAAAAAAGGTTGTAAAATGGGGTACAACTCACTCAACCACCTTGCTTAGCAACAAAAATTTTGGACTCGGTTGCGGTCAAGGACTATCTGTATATATTGGATATGAACGTGGGAATTTTGAAGCACTAATATTAGCGAATAGTTCAATAGTACTGATAGCATTTCTGAACCTTCCAATATTTCCATAGCAATTGAAAGAGAGACAGATAACTTTTGCACATAGACACTTATTCTCAGTAAACCTTTGAAGGCTCCTTATTCTGAGTTTCTGCAATATTTTAAGTAGGTCGTAGATCGTAACTCTTCTGCATGTCATTTTCATAACAGATGGATTACCCTCCAATGTTGTTGGTTTTTTTAAATTCCCAACTGGAACACTACATCTTTCATAATGGATTTTTAAAAATCCCTCCCAATATAATTGAATGGCAGAAAAATATTTTAAATATTTCAATGATGTAGAAATGGGTCCAGCAGACTCTTAAATTAGATCAAGATTAATTGGCATTGCTGGGTCACCAAGAAAGATCCCAAATTGGATCTTCTAACTTGTTCTCAACTCCTAATCTAAACCCTCACTTCAACCATGGGTAAATAAGTAGGAAATTAAAGGTCTATGGCAGGGCTATCAAATTCTCGGCCCACGGGCTGGATGTGTCATGCGCTGCCATGCCCATTCCCAGTTTAGCGAAGGTAAAAAATCCTGATACGTCATGTGATGCCGCCGTGACGACGTGAGTTTGACACCCCTGGTCTATGGAGATTCTCAAGTCATCCAGGTCATGGTTGTCCCAAAGGTGTTTTTTCAAAAGGCAACTGGACTTTCTGGTTTTTCTTTGAAGATGTCTTGCTTCACATCCAGACGTTTCGCTCTCATCTGGATGAGAAGTGAAACGTCTTAAAGAAAAACCAGAAAGTCCAGTTGCCCTCTTGAAAAAGCACCTTTGGATAGGAAATTAAGGTTTTTTTTAGTCAATTTCCATAAGTTTCTTTATACATATATTATTTCCAGAGCAAGCAGAAAAGACAACAGGGTTAAGGATTCTTGGAAATTGGCGAAATCCTGTTAGGTACAGGCCTTCACCAATTCAAACCCTGGTGTTTCCATTCAGCTGCAAGTCTGAATTCACAAAATAACTGGATCAGCATTTGCAATCTAAAGCAAGAGGAAAGCTGCAAGAAGTGCCTCCAGCCCTTTTCTGTACTGCTGGGAACAGAAGGAGGGATCTGCTCACAGATGCTAGAGGCTTGAAAAAGGGTGCCAAGGCTTGAAACTGGGTTCAGGAATAGACTGGATACCTGTAAAGCCACTAAAACACTAGCATTACATGACCATATTGGCCAGTTCCTGTTAATAAGTTACAAACTCTGGATTCTAATGAAGTTTTTGAACCGCAAAGGGGTCTCACCTGTGTTTTTACCAGTCACTCCCATTCTCATCTGCCTTAGCAACCTAAGACCATTTGGGGCTTTAATACAAATCAGCATAAACCAAACCTGTAACCCCTAAAGGAAAGAGGCCCTCAAAGAGGCAAATCTAATTAGAGCAGCCTGGTGGGCGGGCTGGCTGGCCAAAGCCCACAATGGTTCTTTGTCAACCCCCAGCTTCATCACAGAGGCCTTGGGAAATGTTGCACAGTGCCTTGAACTACGAGGGACCCTGAACGGCACAATAGGGTGTATATGTTGCTAGGCCTTTAGCTACAAAGCACAATGAGGTTTGTTTTGTGTAGGGTAGGAATCAGTTTAAATGAGCGAAGTGGGCCAAGCTGTGGTATGAAAGAATGGCGAAGTCTTCAATGCAGTCAGAAGAAGGAGGGAAGATGGTCAATTGTCCATCAAATCTGAATCTGCATAAAGTTTTGTTCATATTGTGATCATATTTATCCTCATTCTTCAGGTCTCGGATAGTCTGGATAGTCCATATTTGTTGTGATTACAGTATGGAAATCATCCCAGACTGAATAATCAAAATAAAAATGGCAAGTTGTAGAGTCGCTCTAAACCAGGGTTGTCAAACTCGTGGCCTGTGGGCCAGATGCATCATGCACTGGCCATGCCCACAGTTTAGCGAAGGGGGAAAAAGTCCCAATACATCACGTGATGCTGCTGTGACGACGCAAGTTTGACACCCCTGCTCTTATCAGTCTACTAAATTGATCCCTCTTTCCAACAGAGTTTCTGAAGCAATTAATTTATGCAACTAATTATTGCCTAATGCAATTATTAATTTATTAATAAAAATTATTTTGAAAGAAAATGGGGATAGGGCGGTATAGAAATATTATTAAATAAATAAATAAATAAATAAACTATGCAACACTTGGAGAAAGTCAAGTCTGTTACTGTAAGTTCACAAGCAGGTGATTAAAAATATAATGACTAAATTCTGTGCAAGACTTAAACCTGAGTGATGGCTCACTCAGATTATATAAAACGAATAGCTATAGCAATGGGATAAGTTGATCATGGTCTTAGAGCATTTGATTAAGCTGCTGAAGAAAGAAACAACAAGCATCTGGACCTCCTATTTGTCCATCTAGTGGTAATGACAGATCCCCATTTCCCGCTCCCTTTTGCTTCAGCTACCTCTAGTTCTCCACTCAGAGATGCTGCTCCCCCAGGAAATATCTTCTCAATCTTCACCATTGGCTGCAATCTGGATTCTATTCCTCCTGAAATGCTGATGCCTGGAAAACAAGACAGTGCTGTTAGTATTTAGGAAGTGGTGCCATGTTTGAGCTTCGCAAATCCATCTCAAAGATAAATTTACACCAGTCTTAAGAGTAAGTATCCTGCACATCAAACTTGGCTATCGATGACTTCACCAACAATGCAACAATATGGAAATAGTTTGTCATTGTCTTCTTCCAGGATGTTTTTTTAACCTCATATTCTGACCTGGGATTTCCTGGTAGTCTCTCACACAAGTACTACTCAGGTCAGACTCTGTTTCCTTATGAGAGAGCTGTCAAGGTCAGAGAGATGTGTAGTTTAAAGGATTCTGTACTAATCAGCAAATGGCAATTAATTTCTTCCAACCAGTTTGACAAGTGCAATCTAATTGACACCTACACCATTTAATATACTTCTCCATAACCTTTTACTCTGGTAAACTAACCTTTTACTATATTCTGTGCACAGTTTCATACCTCTCTCTTCTTCATGATCTCATAAACTCCATCCAATTATGCTTCCTCAATCTTCTACTTGCTCTCATCTTATTCACTCATTATACATTTTCCCCAAATCAATCCTCATTCATTTCCTTTATAAGACCAACTCAAAGTTCTTTTGTACGCGAGTCTCACTTTTGTATTCAGTTCGCAATCATTCAGTACCCATTCATTTTTGGCCCTATCCTTGTTTATCACACTTTTTCAATAACCCATACTCACTGTGTTCTAGTTTTGTTTTTTCTGACATGCTCAACTCTTTATTTCTGCAAGTAGGCCTAAGCACTCTTACACATAGCATCATCATACTTTATCTACTTGTTCTAGTTTTTCACCTTTGTGCATAGCTTGCAATTGTTTGTTTTAGACTAGCTGGTCTATGATACATTCATTTTCAGTTCTATAGTACTCATTGCTTCATACTGTCTAATATTTGCCGCAAATCTTTTGGATTATCAATCCACACAACATCATGTCTGCACGGAAAGGTTCACATTTACTTTATTTTATTTCTATCATAATGCATTCACCACAGTCAACAGTCATTGTTCAATTCCATTCCTTCCTTCCCTTCCATAACTTAAGACATTATCAAAATGTTCCTCTTATTATGCAATAATATCTCATACTATATTTTCTAATACTAATATATGTATTATCTCATATATATATTGTCCAGTCATTGGCTGAAGGCCATAAATCTGGTCTGCACACCCCCTGCCTAACACAAAGGCTCTTCTCTAAATTTTGTTTGTTGTCACCTTTCAAACTCCTTTGAGTAGAATTCTACCAATTTCCCCAGATATACTTAAAAAATAATAATACTGCTATAATTTTTACATTCATTGTTTTAACCCTTTGCTTTCTATAAGGGAACAATAACAGCATTCCTCTGACTTGGATGCAAGCTTCAAACATATATTAAACAAACCACACAGCTTTTCTTCAACCAGGTCCCATCCATATTTTGACATTACTCCTATTAACATTTGCAGCCTTACCATTTTTTTAAACATGCTTCCTATGTTTAGGGTATTACTTGTCACTTTTTAAAGACCAACCTTTATAGTATTTATTTCAATTGCATTCTTCAGCATATCACAATCCCATACTCTAAAATAAGTCACAGTCTCCAAAATGATTCTTTTAGCATTCCCAGTACCAACTTCTACCCCAATCACTTTTATTCTTAATTCTATTCACTCATTTTCAACCGATTCTGAAAGTTTTTTAAAAGTTCAGGCAAAATAGCTTTACACGCTCTCTATTTCAGGGATCTCTAACTTTTCTTGTTTTGTGGACTGGTGGTGGTGGTGGGGGAACGGGGATGGTTCCACGCAAGCAGCAGGTGCATGTACTCATGCGTGCATCTCCATTTGCAAGTGGCGGGTGTGCAAGCCCTCTGCTCACACAAATGGAGCTTCACACGTTAGCACCTGCTGCTCATACAAATAGAGCTTCACACGTTAGCACCTGCTGCTCATACAAATGGAGCTTCCTGCATGAGCACCTGCCACTCGTGCAAATGGAGCTGTGTGCGCTTGCGTGTTCACCCACCACTTGTGTGGCCCAGATCCAAACTGGCCACAGCCCAGGGGTTGGGAACCCCTGCTCTATTTTGTTTAGTCTTAAGCATTACTTGCTCTCTTTGATTACATTCTTACTATCTTTTTCTCTCTAAGCACTGCACAATCCCACTGTCCGCCTCCCCGCCCCAGTTATTCTGCTTATTTGATTAGGTGAGTAAATATGATTTATTATTGAAGTTCATTTGCCACTACAATTATTTTTCTATTTTTCTATTTATGATATATACACTTCTTGGAGTCCCTTGGACTGCAAGGCGATCAAACCGGTCAGTCCTAGAGGAGATCAACCCTTACTGCTTTTTAGAAGGCCAGATCCTGAAGATGAAACTGAAATACTTTGGTCACCTCATGAGAAGGAAGGACTCCCTGGAGAAGA
>JANHJO010005837.1:85309-100949 GCA_032468235.1 Pseudoxyrhopus heterurus | reverse complement strand
GCATGGGCACAAGGGGGGCTTTTAAGCAGCTGGGGGGTGGGGGAAGTGATGGCAGAGGAGGAAGGAAGGGGAATAGCAGACTCCCACAGAGTTGGGGGTCTAGGACGGGGGAAAAACCCGACTCCTTGGACCCGGGGACTTTCTTGCAAGGGCACGAGGAGCACCTGGCAGATTTGGGGAGGGGGCTTGGGGGTGGCACGTGTTTTCTTCAAGCCAGGCTGGAGGAGGAGGAGGAGGGAGTCGAGTTTTTGGAAGGGGCAGAGCAGACCTCCAGCGGGTAGGCTGGGCACTGCCAGCTGCCGGCCTTCTCCGGTGGGTGGGGGGTTCCTGCAGAGCCGCCTGGGCAGCTCCAGCCGTCTCCTCCTCCTGCCCACCACCACCTTAGCAACAGGAAGAGAGCCACCAGATTTTGGGAGGGGGCGGCAGCCTCTGATTTGTGGAGGCTTCAGATAACAGGGCTGGGAAGGGGACGGGCTCTTGAGGGTCTCTGGGCTGCTAGCTGTGCACAAAGGCAAAGATTAGGATCAGCGGGCATTTGGGTCAGAGGGGCGAGGTTTGATGGGCATCTGGTTGGGGCAGGGGTCTCCAACCTTGGCCACTTTAAGCCGGGAGGACTTCAACTTTCAGAATTCCCCAGCCAGCAAAGCGACCAAGGTTGGAGACCCCTGGGTCAGAGGGGCGAGGTTTGCAGCCCCCCCAAAACCTACCAACCAGGCCACCCCCATCAGCAGCCCTCCAGACCAAGCCGCGCTGTGCCTTTTGGGGCTTGATAACAGCCACAGATACGGGCCGACCCATCGCTGCGTCTGAATGATAGGCAATCCTCACCTTACGACGGCAACATAACCCCAAATATCCGTGGCTAAGCACGGCCGTTGTTAAGTGAGGTTTGTTCCCTCTTACGGCCTTTCTCCCCCCCTCCCGCCACACCCCTGGTTGTTAACACAGTTGTGATGTTAGTACAACACACAGGTTGTTAAGGGAATTTCGCTTACCGTTGATTTTGCTGGTGGAGTAAATTCGGCTCCCTTTTATTTATTTATTTGTATTTATTTATGGTTGATATTTCTATGCTGCCCCGCTCCGAAAGGACACAACAATCTTACAATAAAAATAATCATAAAAACAGTATTTAAAATATAAACACCTATATAAAACTATAAAACGCACGTAATAAAAGCTAAAACCCAAGAATTTTAAAACTCCTTTGCAGCTCTTTTATGACCTTCCTTGCCGCCGTTGTTAAGTGAATCTGGCACTCCTCGTTGGCGTTGCTCGTCGGAAGGTCACCAAAGGGGATCCCGTGAAGACCCCCCAGGGACGCTGTGACCGTCATAAGTGTGAGTCACTGTGCCAAGCATCCGATCATGGAGATGCTGCAACGATCGTAAGTGTGAAAAACGGTCATAAGTCACTTTTTCAGCGCTGTCGTATCTTTTCTTTTTTACAAATAAATTTTATTGTTTAAAAAGAAACAAGATAAAAATCCCATTTTCGTCCTAAGATTTACAAACTCTAAGTCATATTCAAATATATAACAAATACACAGCTTTTTCCATCCAAATATATACATAAGCGTCAATTAAACTCTATTTACTTTATACAATTATTAGTTTAACTCTAACTGGATTGATATGCACACATTACTATTTACATCTATACATTCGATATTTCTCCTACTATTTCCCATCTCCGTTCTCCATATTTTTGTTTAACCAATTATAAAACGTGTCCCATGTTTTGTAATATTTACAGGCTGATCTTTTAAGTGACCACTTTTTATGATAGTTTTGACAAAACCTGGCATTTACTACTTGTTTTCAGCAAATGTGACCCATCACGAACAATGGGTTTGTTTTATGACCATGGCATTCAATTAATGGCTCCCGTCCCATTAAAAAGTTTGTAAAATCAGGTTGGTCATATAAGTGACCCAATTTATGACTATCCTGCTTATGATCATAATGGGCAGGCCTAATTGCAGTCGTAACTCGAGGATTACCTGTGCATCCTTGTACCATGTTATGCATGTGCTTTCCCAGCTTAAAAATTAGTAACTTGCTGCGTTTGTCTAATCTGAAAAAAAACCAAAAACCAAAAAATCTTGGGTGATTACTATTTGGATGGGAGACCATCAGGAAATCCAAATGTTTAAGGACAGAATAAAATTACAACTAGAAGACTCTTGCAAATGTTTTCTGAATAGTCATCATGAAAACAACATGAATGTGCCCTTGTATTCACCAAGCAGGAAGTTGACTTTAAGGAGTCCTTACCTTATGTATATAATAGTTTAATGTACATATAAAATATACAGTATGAAATCTGATTTTTTGACAGGTTTCAATATTCAATAGATATTTGATTGGTGCTGACTCAGTAGCCATCTATAAACTTCCAAGCATAAATGGCAGATTTTTGAGGTGCTACCATTTCTGTATTTGTTGCAGATGGATAGTTATGGTATGGGAAAACTAGCAGGAGTTTAATTTAATACCTATGAATTACAAAAACAAGCCAATGGCCAAAATGTACATTCAGTATCCCCAATAATTGTGTCCGAAGAAGCTTTGAGCAGCCCAAATCAGTATATGAACAGTTTTAAACTCTTTTCTTATTTTCCCATTAAATTAAAAGGTTGTCTGTCTTGTTCGCCTCCAAAGTCACCAGGCATTTTCCGTTTGCCTGTTCCTCCTGCTGTACAACTTAAATTCCCTCACGGTGCTTGTATATTTAAGGATAGAAAATAATTTGTCCCTCGCATTACTTACTATACTTTTCCAAAGAAAATATATTTCTTCAACAGCAAAGAATACTATTGCCTAAGCATCAATTCTCTTCACTAGGGCTTCATTCTACAATGTATCATCGCAAACTCTGGGTATGTGACTCAAATACAGTTGCTTCTGCCATCAAACCCCACTCTAAGCTTAACTTCAATTAATGCAGTTGTGAAAACGGTGCTTTTTCCTGATCTTATCCCAGAAATTAGGGGTGTGTATGTGTGTGTCTCAGCATGCTTGTATATGTATGTATATGTATTCCTTTCAAGTGCTGTAAAATTACACTCGTGTTCTTCATAAAAAGAATTAGAGCTGCAGGAACACAAACAGTTGGAGGGCATTTTATTTTAGCAGTGAAAATGGCACCTTCTCCCACGGATTGTCTCTGCCTGTCTTCACTGCCTTTCTCATGCACCACAGTCAGCTCTAGTCTGATTCCATTCCCATTCATACTCTTTTGTTATATGTATTTTTCTCATTTACAACTTACATACAAGGAAGAAAACTCCACAGCAAGTTCACCGCAGACAAAAAGTGAAAAGTATGGTACACAGGTGGATAGGAGGGCTACAGGGACTGATAAATAGAGGGAATATAGGACACTACATAAGAAAAAGAAAAGCTCTGGAAAATAATTAAAACCACCAATAATCTTAAACTACCTTGCTGTCATAGGAAAGGTTGGAAACGGGCCCTTATTATCACCTCAGAGTTACTGGTTATTTATCCAGAGACTCAAAATATGTAGAAACAAACACAGTTTATTACTATTTAATTTGGGAACTAGACATTCACTCACACAAATGCATACAACCATGCATACCTACACCACTGAAAGTTGTTTTGCAGGCCAGGTTAGATCTGAATTTCAGAAAAGCTGAGGTGGGAATCTGCCATGCATGTTACCATCTTTTATGTAATGGCTTCAAACCACATCAGTTCTCATTTATAACTTTTAATAAAACCAATCCCAACTTGGAACTCTTTACATGCCTTTTGATATTTTGTCACTTGACTATCTTCCCCTCATCCAGTTAACATGTCTACCTTCTCTTGTTGAATCTTGTGAAAAAGATGTTGAGACTCTAGAAAGAGTGCAGAGAAGAGCAACAAAGATGATTAGGGGACTGGAGGCTAAAACATGTAAGAACTGTTGCTTGGATTGGGCATGTCTAGTTTAATGAAAAGATGGACTAGGGGTAACATGATAGTAGTGTTCCAATATCTCAGGGGTTGCCACAAAGAAGAGGAGTCAAGCTATTCTCCAAAGCACCTGAAGGCAGGACAAGAAGCAATGGATAGAAACTAATCAGGGAGAGAAGCAACCTAGAACTAAGGAGAAATTTAGTTAGAACAACTAATCGGAGGAACGACTTATCTCCAGAAGTTGTGGATGCTCCAACAGTGGAAGTTCTTAAGAAAAGATTGGACAACCATTTGTCTGAAATGGTAAAGGGTTTCCCGCCTGAGCATGGGGTTGGACTAGAAGACCTCCAAGGTCCATTCCAACTCTGATATTCTGTTATTCTTCATGATCTCCATTCTAGTATTTTCCAACCAGCTGTATAAGATGAAGTTTTCCAAAACACAATAATCTGCCTGTATGGTCTACACAAGTCTCATGTACTCCATCTTTCATACATTTCTATTCATATTTTATCCAAACGAATGTGTGTGTGTGGTTCATATGTATGAACTAAACAGCTACAAATTAACACTGGTAACCGTATAGATGCAACTCCTGAAAATAAAACCAGTGACTTTCCCCAAGAATAACCATAATTATTTTGGAATCCTTGCATGCATTTGTATAAACAGAAGTAGATACAGCTTTAGAGTATTCTTCTCAATCCCCTTTCATTAGACACTTACCTGCTTTGTCCTACTGCTGGGATCACAATTCTTGCATGCATTCCTCTCAACAGACAAGTCTGCGCTGCCTGACAAGGCAAAATATTAATATACCGATGGTGAAGGTCAGGGGGAGGGGAGAACTTGGGACCATCCCACCAGTATAATCTGAAGCAGATCAGGACTTTCTCAGTTGGTTTTCCTCTTTCCTTCTAAGCTCCTACCCGGCTTTCAAATTAATAGTATCCACAGTAAGGGCTCTAATGCTGGTTTTTAAAATCATGCCTTACACAACTAGATAAACCATGAGCAGCCCAAAAAAGATGTTTGAATTGCAGCAATCAAATAATAAGTAAATAATTTTTAACTTGCCTGAAGAAATAAATCTCAAAGTATTTCATTTCAAACATCTATTTTTTTTTGTAATCAAGACAAAAATACATCTTTATACTTGCTATTGCTTAAATTAAAAATACCATAATCACAAGGTTCAATAGAATGACAGCACACACTTAATCGTATTAGGTTATAAATTAGGACAAAATGAATCATTTTACTCAGATTAAGAATTAAAAATATCAAACAGAATGCAAAGTATGGAACACCCCCATATCTTTCCAAGTACTGTAACATTAACAAGACAGTCTTATATTTGTTCATTAGAAGTCCCACCCGGTTCAGAACACACAGTTCAGAAAGTGTTTATGGGATTTCAGCCTATTTCTTTCTGTCAAAACATGTAACCCAGCTGAACATATTTTCATAACCGAATTATTTTCCGAATTTCATATTGAACAAAACAGCAGGGATGAACAATATTGAAGCGATATAACAAATATTACAACTATTTCACAAACACTAACCACGACCAATACCCCTATCTGAAAGGAGCATCACCACCACTCTGTTCCGCTATTCCACAATATCCTCAAAGATACTTGAATTACACAAGGCCAAGCTTCGTAAATGATTTCTGTGCGGCTCCTGACTGCACAGCTTTCCCAGTGTTTTAGGTGCTCCCGCTTCGTCTTACAAAAAAAAGGAGAAAGCGACGGTGTATTAGCCGCTTGTCAAACTCCCCCAACCTGCCCCGAGGCAATTCTAGGGGGCGTTTTGTTTCTGGCACAGTCAACAACTTTCCAGTCGGTCTTGTCTTAGACATTTCCAGGAGTAACGATTACTACTAGAAGGCACTCTGCACATCCTCAGAAGGTCCTTTCCAGAGAATGAACCACAATCAAATCTCCGCCAGGCTTGATCCTGCCGCCCACACGATCTGGCAATCTACAGCTTTCGCTTGCAGGGTGCGCTGCGGGTCCTTCCGAAGGGGTTGCAGCGAAAGCCCAAGGCTTTTGTCGGCGCCTTCCGCGGCTCGTCTCAGGAAGGCAGAGAGGATGCCCAAAAAGCAGGCGACAGCCCCTCCCTCCGGGTAAAAGCAACCAGCGGCGCAGGCTGCTTGCAGGCCCGCCGTTCTTCACTCCGCCCGTCCTAATCCGATTTCAGGCGTGCCGTGCCAGGCAGAGGCCTCCCGCCTCCCTCCCCTCCAGGCAGCGGCCCCTCCCCCGGTCTTAATCCTCTCCGCGTAGCTCAAAGCAACGTGCTTGCCCCGGCCCCGCCCCTTCGATGGGCTTCCGCGGCGATCATTGGCTCTCTCCTGCTGCGCCCGGAGCCAGGACAGCCCGCAGGGAGGGGCCGGTCTTGGGAGGGGAGCGCTCCGCAGTCTCAGTGCCGATCGGTCGGGTCGCAGCCGCCGCTCGTGGGAAGGCAAGTGAGTGGCTTATTGCAAAGGTCGCGCGTCTCCTCCCTTAAGAGCCCGCCGTTTGCTCGTTGCCTCCTGCCTTTTCTTAAACGGGCGTCTTGGCGGGTCCAGCCCCTTCCTCCTTTCGCGGGCGCTGTCCGCCGTCCGTTTCGATTTCCCTTCTCGCCGTCGGATATTTTTCCATCCATTCCTATGAGTCAGTGCTTTGGGTGGAGATCGGCCGCCTGCGCCCACGGCTCCCGTGGGAGTGGAGAAGGAGCGCTGTTGGCGGGCTAATCCGGGACGGGGCGTAAATACATCCGTCCCAGATTAGCCCCGCGTAAAATCACGTCGGCAGGAGGTCTGATCCCGACTGCAACAGAGGATCTTTCCTCCCCCCCCCCCCAACGGGAAAAATTTCTGCTCTTCTATGCTGGCGGCTTCCCCATTTTGAGTTAGGCGAAACAGAAAGGTTTAGTTGAAGTTCCAGGATGGGCTTAAATTTGCTTTGTGCCTGTCATAGTTTAGTTTCAGTTTCAGCTTTAGTGGGGCCCTACGATCGTCCAAGACTGGTACCCATCACACCCGCTTTCTCTTATCCAACTTCCCTGTCCAGCATTGCTATGGGTTCTGTGGCCAGCCATAACGGGACTTGAACCACAACATCTCAAGTTGATACCTCAGGGGATGACTTTGCTGTGCCATGAGGATCAAGCAAGCTGGGTGGAAGGGCTACAGCTGTTCGATTGCAATGATGAAGTGATTATGTAGGAAGCAATGATTTTTTTAAAAAAAAAGCTAATTTGCAACCTGGGTTGTCAATTGGAATAGGAAGTCCTCTGTTGGATAGAATTCAGGTTTTCTGTATGCTTGCAATAAATTATTTAGAAAAAGGGAGAGGTGCTTTTATGAAAGAAATCCTCTCTTGGAATTGTTTCTTCCATTTGGTCAACTCACTGGGTTTTAGCAGTTTAAAGGTAAATGTCTAAGTAGCTTTCTTTGACCCTTCTGTAATTTATGGACTGACTTGTGCTCAGTGCTCAAATTTCAGGGCTTATTTCAATGTCATATACAGCTGATGTATATTAATAAAACAATTAAAATGATGAAAATTGCTGTGCATGACATTGAAATAGTCAGCTGGACATCATCTGCCCCTCACGCTGCCACAGATAGCAATAGCAATAGCACTGTATTTATATACCGCCTATCAGGGCTTGCAACCCTCTCTAAGCGGTTTATACAATGTCAGCATATTGCCCCCAACAATCTGGGTTCTCATTTTACCAACCTCGGAAGGATGAAAGGTTGAGTCAACCTTGGAGCTGGTGGGATTCGATCACCCAAACTGCTGATCAGTACTCTGCTCTTACCACTTGAGCCACCAAAGATCATATGATATTCCTGTAAATCCCTTAAAGCATACATATTATAGGTTCACATGTTTATTTATTAAAATGTTTATTGCTTGCTTGGTGTTTTATGATTTCAGGTAAGTTCTTTTTACAATTTGTTTTTTTCCCAAAGTTAAAATACAAAATACAAAAGAAAACAAAGAAAAAACAAACTAACAAAAAGAAAATAAAGCAAAAAAAAAACAAATGAAAGATTTCAGGTGTGTTCAAGTTGCAATATAAAATTATAGAACAGTAAAATAAATGAAGAATAGGGACCCCCAGCTAAAGATTAAAATAGCAATAGTTACAGGATTCATCCCTTGTATGAAGACTCCTTGCTATCTGAGTATGTCTAATTATATTGCTGTGGTCCAGCAATACTTTGAATTGTACCTTGCAGGAGTAGAAAGTGAAGTCACTATGAAAGGATTTTTCCCCCCTTGAGAATGTCTCACTTCTTATCCAAGAAACTACTTCAGTTCTTACTGAAGAAGTTTCTTGGATGAGAAGTGAATTTTTTTCAAGGAAAAAAAAAACCAAGTAAGTCCACTTGCCTTTTGAAAAGCACCTTTGGGACAACCTGGATGACCTGGATGATTGAAGATCTGGATGATTGAAGATGATTGGATGATTGAAGATCTCCATAGACAATAAACAAAAAAGTCTATCAAAAAACATCGTTTACGAGCCAAAGCCACACAAATCACAATTTGATTTAGCCCAGGATGTGAACCATGCCAGAGTACGTTGTGTAATTTAGGCTGATTTCTTCCAGAATGGAAAGTGTCTCCAGAGCAAAGTAAAAACAGTCAGAATTTTTTGTATCTTTCTTGAGAATCTTCAAATCCCTTGAATTCCAAATCTTAGCTGTGGACAAGATAGAATGGAAGTAAGTTGAAAGGAAATGTGTCAACGAGGATGTGTCAGTTTCTTGTGTGTTTATATCTATTGTGCACCGATACGGTTATTTTGCTTTCTTTCTTTGCCTTCTTGCCCAGAATGTCTGCAGAACTGTCTTTGCTGATCAACATAAATGAGCCACGATGGGATCAGAGCACCTTCATGGGAAGAGCAAAGCATTTCTTCACAGTGACAGATCCCCGCAACCTTCTGCTTTCTAGCAAGGCCCTAGAAGATGCCCGAAGAGTGACACAGAATTACAGGTTCTTTTGGAGAGATGATGGGAAGCAGTTAAAATGACAGCAGGGAATCCTAATAACTTGGTCCAAGTTGTTTAGAATATCTGACAGAACTGTGACTCGCCTTTTCCACTGCTCTCTTCTAAATGCTGGGATAATAGAGCCTTCTTCTCTCTCTCCCTTCTCTTCCATTATTCTTCTGAGCATTATCCATTGTTTGCAACATTCAGTATGGTACCTATGATAAACAGGGTACATTCAGTGAAAGTGGGAAGAAAATTTATAACAGGAGAAGCTGAGAAAGTGACTTATTAAAGTTCTAAGGAAGGCTTTTTTTGTTTGTTTGCTTGATTGAATTCTTCTGGTGGTAGTTTGGTGGTGGGACTTTTAGTTAGCTCAAGACCATTGCACTGTCTTTATATGCAGTCCCAAACTAAGATTTGGAACATAAAAAGAAATATACCCTAATAAAACCTTAGGGTATATTGAACCTTAGGTTGCTGTGTGAAGAGAGCAGAAACGAACCTTAATTCGCTCTTCTTTTCTGAAGTTCTTTTTCCTTTAGGTCAGGGGTGTCAAACTCATGTCGTCATGGTGGCATTACCTGGCGTAGCGGGACTTTTTTCCCCTTTGCTAAACTGGGCGTGGGCGTGACAGCCCTGCTTTAGGTGTTTCTGGGAATTACGAATATAGCTCCTCTGTTCCTAAAGCTACCTCCATCTCCTTCTACCATTAATATTTATTCCAGAAACCTCTACAACATTATGTACTATCTTAATTTTTCTTTCATTTTTGTGGATCTTTCCAGAATGGGTAAAGTACAACCAGGCTTGACTGAGGACCAATTATGGCGGGCAAAATACATCTATGACTCTGCCTTCCATCCAGACACTGGTGAGAAGATGATCTTGATTGGACGTATGTCTGCCCAGGTGCCTATGAACATGACCATCACGGGATGCATGCTCACCTTCTACAGGCACGTGTATAAGGTCTGGCACCTTGTGTGGGAATAGTATATAGAGAGGTATGAAGTGAGAAATCTATAACTAAGGACTAAAGATGTATGTGATGAGTGAATGAGAGAATAGATTTTATTTTACTTTATGAAAAAATAGCAATCCCTGGGGTTAAGGGAGTATTTAGACTTGACTATGTGCTATAAATTTTTGTCCCATGGATTGCTCAAGATGCTATTAGTCCCATGGGAGGGAAGACAATATAGATGTCTCCCCCTCTTAAATTTCAGCATTGTATCAGACGAGGTGGCTTAAGGCAAGAAAGTGATTTGGTAGGTGGGGAAAATAATCTTAATAGCTCCCTGCCACACATGTCTGACTTAAATGAAAAAGATGCTGCTCTCCTGCAGGATATATGCTTAGGATTAATAGCCCTACCTAGACATTTGACTTTCAATTTCTAGAAAGGAATGGAGAATAGGGTCCTTAATGCTGGAAGTGTATAAAAAGCAGTAAAGGCCATGTCTAACAACTTCAGTTTGGTTCAGTTTCCCAATGGTTTAAAATGAAAGATTGAACTGACTATAGGGATTTTAGTATAGATTTTTCCTACTTTGTACTTTTTATATGGTCTTTTTAAAAACCTGTGTGTATGTATAGTCTTGTAGTACACTATATGTATACTCTGCAGCATATATACCTGCAGCATATAAGATGTGAATCTTCTTTAAAGGGTTCCAAAGAAGGAAAGCATTTTTATTTGCATTTTGATTTGAGAAATGTGGTGTAAATAAGTTTGCATGAAACATCTTTCTCCATCCATTGTTGATATGCAGAACAAATTCCTGATCTTAGAACTGTTTAATTCTAAGTGCTTATTTTTGTCTAACTCTGATTAGTAGATCTTGGCATTCTAAGTAAGGCAGATCCTATAGATTTGAAGCCTCCACACTCTTGTTTTAACTGCACGACACACTATATGTGTATATGTATCTTTATCTTTAGCTCTAGTTTATTCTGTGAACTGTTAAAGTATACTATTGTCAATTTGTTTTCTGTGATAATATTTTATGGAAAACTGTGAGCATGATAGATATAGATTTGATACTTTATACATATAAGTAACATACAACAGGGCTGTCAAACTCCTGGCCTGGTTTAGTGAAGGGGGAAAAAGTCCCGATATGTCACATGATGTCGCCATGATGACGTAAGTTTGACACCCCTGACATATAACATATGAAATAACATAAAATGCAACAGCATTTTAATTCAAGCTATTGCATGTAATTAGCAAAGGGGTACATGCATGCAAACACATGTTCTGGAGAGTCCTGAGTGGCTTCAATGAAGGCCATTTACATAAAACTTTTTGAGTATCTGTAAGAATGTGACTGCCAAATGCTTCTGTTAATGTTTGTGTACGTGTGTGGACAGATAGATAAGGCCATTTAGAAATGTAAACTTTTGCAAGGACATGTGTTAAGAATGTTTGCAACTTGTTAATAAGTGAAACCACAGCCAGGTCTCTTGAAGTGTATGCACAAATGGGTGTTATTGTACACTAAGATAAACAAGCATAATTTTCCTAGGATGCTGAAGGTTAACCTGGCATTTTGATTTCTCTGATAGCTTTCTGTCTTGGCTTCTTGTAGCTTTTGGCAGTCCTGACTGTCTCTTTTCCTGCAGGACGGCCCCTGCCATGGTTTTCTGGCAGTGGGTGAACCAATCATTCAATGCTATTGTCAATTATACTAACCGGAGTGGAGATGCACCTATCACTGTCAAGTAAGAAAGCAGTAAAATAACTGGAAATTAAGATCCCTACCAAGAATTATATCCAATGGTCTTGAGTTGCCTGGCCCTAAACCAGCAACAGGCTGTGGCAGTTTCTAGGAAGTACGGTACCATTTTCACGATTCAGTGCTTCCCTGGATAGCAAAACAGGAGATCTCTGTTCTCTATATTACTTCCATCTTACCACTTACTTACTCTTTTATTTTTGCTGGGCTTACAGATTGCTCCAACTGTTGCTGATTATGAGCAACACACATGCTCAACATAATGAATCAGATTAAGACGATAAGAATAACATAATAAAATTAAAAAAAATGTATCAGCATACATAAGTACCAGGCATATCAATTACCAAAAAGAGAGAAAAAATATATCCAATGCTAGAAGAAACAAAATTGTAACAAGGTTACAAAGACTGCTGGAGTTAGCAAGTTTTAATGTCTTTCTAAAACTTAATACGAGCTATTTGGATTTCTGGGGGAACTCTTTTATTTCATAGAAGGGGACAGAAATTGAAGACAGTCTTTTCCATGATGCTGAGAGTAATCCTCCCTAAGTCTGGGGATACAGAGGGACCCTATTTTATCAGAACTTATTGCATGGCAGGTATTATCAGGAGAGTGGTCCCAGGTGACAGCCTACAACTTGAATTGTGTCTGGAAGCCAACTGGCAACCAGTGGAGCTCACAAATTAGTGACAGGAATGGTTCCATTTGATAAAGGTAGGCAAGCCTCTTTTAGCTTAGCATGCCATGGTTCGTTTTTGTGTTCTCAGAGACCACTGATTGGCAGGACTGGCATTTTTTGTATTTTGATAAGATTTTGAGAAACTTGTCATTCATTTTGCCCTTAAAACCCTCTAAAATGGAAAAAAGCAACCTGATTAAAAAAGAAGAAGGGCTCCTCAAGCTTCTGCAAGATGTAAAATACCATCATGCTTGTTAATTGTCCACTAGCCCCAAATACAATCCAAAAACTTTGATTTTGCCTACTGATATTTCTGAACAGAGGTGTATGTGCTTTATGATGACCCACGGCTGCTTTAAACATGCAAAATTGCTACCCACCCTGCCATATTTCTGGGATGGGACTGGGGTTAAAGTTAAGGTTAGACAGGAGGGCTGAGAGTTTCTTAGTGTCATCAAGTTGTCTACTTGTTTTGCAGACAGTTGGGAACTGCTTATGTCAGTGCTACTACTGGAGCTGTGGTGGCGGCATTAGGACTCAAATCTCTCACCAAGGTAAGAGACCGGGGGTCGGTTTCTACTGGTTCGCACCGGTTCGCCTGAACCAGTTGTTAAGGTCGGGCCGGTTCTAGTGAACCAGTTCGGTCGGTTTGTGTAAAAAAAATTTATTTTATTTTGGGCCCTCCCACCTGCCTGGACGCCATAGCTACCTTTATTTGCTCTGTTTGCAGCACAACTGATTGGCGCGGCAGTGAGCCTCAGCTTTTTTTCCGCCTAGGGGCTGCTACAGGATGTTTGTTTTCTAAAGTTCTAAGTTCACGCGCACACGCGTGCAAAATGGGCATGTGAAGCGAAGTTTGTCAGTATTGCAATCAGATGTTCCATGGAGTGTTGTATAAAGGGAGCTTGTTAGAGTTGTACTAGCTTACATTTTACAAAGCTGCTTAGATATATTGAAAAAGCAGTGATAGTCAACCTTTGGCAACTTATACATCCTAATATTTTTCTCTTATCAAATTCTCTTTATTTCACCAATCGTTCCTCAATGGTGGGTAATGCCAAGTCTTTCAATTGTTTTGCATACAGTAACCTCATTGCTGTAATCATATATTAAAATAATCTTCCATCTTTTTTCTGTTTATCAATCAATCCTAAAAGGAAAAGTTCCAGTTTCAATATAATATTAATATTTAAAATCCTCTGTATCAATGTATACATTTCATTCCATTTCTTAGCTTTTTTACATTCCATCAAGAATGATAAAATGATGGATAGAGAGACAATATCCTACAATATAGTAACTATATTGAAAACCAATAGAAATAAGTGGAAAGTTTAAATTGGGAAAATAGTAGCACATATATAGATATATAATAGAATTTATTATAACTATAAACATATTAAGATTAGGAGATGGTAGATTAGGAATAGGTGTATCTAAATCTATTACTATGATTAACAGGATGCAAAAAAAAAACATTGGAAAATATAGTATTCAAGGACTATAAATTTGGGGAATTTAGAGATATAATTTTGGGACTGATTAAATTTCATTGATAACTGGTTTTATTGGTGTTTATAGAAAATTGAAATATTGAAAATAGCAATAGCACTGTATTTATATACCGCCTATCAGGGCTTAACCCTCTCTAAGCGGTTTACAATGTCAGCATATTGCCCCACACAATCTGGGTTCTCATTTTACCTACCTCGAAAGGATGGAAGGCTAAGTCGACCTTGAGCCTGGTGGGATTTGAACTTGCTAAATTGCAGGCAGCTGGCAGCTGAGAACTTAATTACTTAAGTACAGCATTCTAACCACCGCACCACCAAGGCTCTTCATGTGGTGAAATACTGAGTGATACTTACAATATTAAAATATTAGTGGCTTAATAGGGGTTAATAAGCATATGATATGAAGAAATGTTATTGATGTTTATATATTTTTTTGGAGGAAGTGATAAAAAATAATGAGAGAATAGTATTGTTTAAAGATAATGTAAATATAGAAGAACCCCAACAAATGGGAAAAATAAAGAAACAACCCATTCTACCTGTTTCAAATTTCAACAAAAATGTATACTTGGAATGCTTTATATTCAACTCATAGTTTTTTTCCCTTGCCATACTAATTTAAATAAAATCATTTTGCCATTGCTTGAATGGTATATTAGTTGTCAAAATAGCTGTTGTCACCTACAGAAGCAATTATCTATGTTACTAGTGAGAGAGTTGAAAATAAAGATGAAATATGCAAAGTGAAGATAAATGAAGGAAATGGTTGACATATCAATTACAAAAGGACACAGAAAATGTTATTAAAGTTACAAGAAGAAAATACTGCAAACATATGAAAAGTGTTCCATCAGTATTATTTTATATAAAGGTCAAAAAATTTCCAAAGTGCACTGTAATATCTTTTTAGATTATATATCAAGCTGATAAGAGACTCAAATTCTTACACTAGCCCAAAAAGGAAAAGAAAACTGAACACAAGAAGGGCACAGAGCTAGCGGTTGAGATTGTTTTGTTAGTATGTTTTAAGCCTGAGCGCTCTCACCAGTTGGAGGCCTATCTGAAAGATTTGCCTAGTGAATCAGAGAGTTGCTTTGCATAATCCAATGCATGAACAAAATAGTATACACTGAATCTGATGTAGTAGAAAAGCGAAGTTCTGAAATTTCATTATCAAGTGAATTCTCAAAGGAATTGATGACAGTTCCTGACTGTATCAGTGACCCTGTTTATATTGTAAAATATAATTATGTTCATCATGTTATTAATTTAATCTGTAACACAAGTCTCTTCTCTTATTTCAACCCTCCCATCTTGATAGCATTTACCTTCAATCGTTGGACGCTATGTGCCTTTTGCAGCTGTGGCAGCTGCAAACTGCATTAATATTCCATTAACAAGACAAAGGTAAGATGGCAGAATGTGTTGGATGGAAATGTAATGAGAGAACTTCTACGGGAAGTTCAACTCCTGGTAATTCCATATAGGTTGCATATTCTGAACACCTGTAACATTGGCTCTCTTATCTTATAACACTAAAAGCATGGAGTATGTATAGCTGTAATAATATATTCAAATTCCTGTAATAGATCTTCAAGATAACATGTAAGGTTTATGACCAAGGTAAAGATTTGATTGTTATGTAAGGTTTGTATGCTAATATTGATTGTAAGCTGAGTCAGTTTTCTGAAATAGGAATTTGTTGTTGTTGTTAGTTGCGAAGTCGTGTCCGACCCATCGCGACTCCATGGACAATGTTCCTCCAGGCCTTCCTG
>JANHJO010005837.1:7874-18678 GCA_032468235.1 Pseudoxyrhopus heterurus | reverse complement strand
AAAGTCCAGCTGCCTCCTGAAAAAGCACCTTTGGGACCATCATCTGCTGTCTCCTTTTCCTTTCCTCTTCAATCTTTCCTAGCAACATGGTCTCTTCCAATGAGTCCTCTCTTCCCATAGGTGGCCAAAGTATTTGAGCCTTAGGTCCTTCCATGGCTGATTGCCTTTAGGATTTACTGATTTCATCTCCTTGCGGTCCAAGGGACTCTCAAAAGTCTTCTCCAACAATCTGCCTGTCCCAATGATCAATCCATATTTCTCAACTTAACTTTGGATTTTTTTTATGATTGATATCCATTATTTGAATAGCGTCCTTTGAAAAACTCTATATTGTACATGAACTATTAATTGGGAGGAAAGAAACTATCATGTCACTTGTGCTATCCCTGAGGAACTATAAAGAAATCACATGAGAATTTTTTCCAACTCTTCACGGTTACTGAACAGAGTTATGTGTAGAAACATTCCTCTCTAAACTTATCCCCAGAACACATTTGATGCTTGCTACAAGGTAAGAAAGAAGATTCTATATTTGATGTGGATTGTAAGGTCTTTCACAGTTATGGTAATTTGGACGTTGGGTGAAATCATTTTGAGATTCAAATGGACCCTTAGCAATATCTGTAAGATCTATGAGAAAATGTCATTTTTCTTTGCTTGAAGCTTTAAAAGTAGAAATCTAAATACTCAGAAAATATAACTATGATAGATAAATGACAGGGAGATAGAGACAGTATTGTAGGATGTATATAATTCTCTAAAAATTATGGATTCATATACTGTAGGTTTGAGGGGTCCACTTTACGCTTGGCCTTGAACACCAAGAGATATAGAAGAATTTGCAAGCTCATTGGTAGCCATCAGCCTTGATTTTTCATCCCAAACTACAGGAGAAGGGAGAAGGGAGAAGGGAGAAGGGAGAAGGGAGAAGGGAGAAGGGAGAAGGAGAAGAAACAATTAAGAAAACATTCCAAAGGCTAAGTGCACTTCTTTTCTGATTGTCACAACTTAGAAATTTTTAGAAAAAGCTACAGTTTCTGGGTTGCTTCAATTGAACAACATCTTACTTAGTTAAGAAAGTCTGGTGGATAGTCTGTTGCAGAACCAGGATTAGCAAACAATAGAAGAACAGCATTGTCTCTTGATAGGATCCATATGGATTCCTTTGATTCTTGGAAATTGGTTGTTTTCAAGTCTGGGAGCAATTAATCATGTTATAAATGGGTTTCTGCCACATAAACACCATTTATGCCCAGTGAGCAGAACATAAATGTGAAAGACTTAAACAGGCATCTGATGGGGATTACAGTTGTGTACAACATTTTATGTATATACTGTATATCTGACTGTATGAGAGAGAAGCTACATGATAATACATTGAAGGGTGTGAATGGATGTGATTTACTTCAGCCCTGCAATTATGAATATCCCCGTATGGACAGCACATATTCAAGTTCATCAGTTTTGTCGTTTCTATCCAGTGACCCAGCAATTTGAAATGCTGGAGAGTAGATGGGAGCCACACATTTTACACTCTGTCTCAGAAATGCTCTTTCAGATTATTTGGTTTTCTGACGTCAACAGCAAAGAACCAGTACTCTGCTTCTTCACCCTGGGAATAAGCAATCCAGCAACATAATAGGCCATATTTTTTTGTGGCCAAAGGCCAACGTGGACCTTGTCAGTCATTCATGATTTAAAGTGTTTCTAAGGAGATCATAAGCTTCACGACCAGTGTTTCTCAACCATGGCAACTTGAAAATGTGTAGAGGTTAATTCCCAGAACTCCCCAGCCATTCCCCACACTGGCTGGTGAAATCTGAGAACTGAAATCCACACTTATCTTAAAATTGCCATTGCTGAGAAACTAGTCTATACCACTGTTGTGTTATTACATCTGATTCATTTTTCAGTGATATGTGACTGTTTTAGATTTCTCCTGGACTGGATATCATCACAGTTTATTTAACCATGTGGTATCCCTGTTGGCAACTAATATTTGCCATTGACAAGCTGTCCAGATAACCAAAAATAATAATCCTGTGCTTTGTTTCCTGTTGGACCAGTTGGAGTAGTAGCTCAGGTACAGAAAGTTGACTTTGATTCCTTCCCATCATCCAGTTTGTCAACTGGGGACTTAATTCAGACTGCAGTTACACTGGGCTGCCTGTTCTTCTGCTGCAGCAAGAGTCTCAAGGGGAACAACTCTTTCTTGTTTCAACACCACTTAAAAATTAAAAGAAGAAAATCACCTCCTCCTCAGCTCCAGACCTAAGGTTAATTGTTTGGAATCTGTCACTGCCACAGAAGTTAATTAAAGTTATTTGTTGTTACGTTAAAATATGCTGGTTCGGCGCTCCTGCTGGGGCATTGCGGATCTCCAAGAGATGCCTCAGTAGCTTCAATTAACCCTGCTGAGCCTGAACTTCCTGTATCTACCCACGTCACCCACTGTTTCAAGCAAGTTCATTACACTTTCATTTTGTTTTGTTTTTGGCAAAAGACTTTAAGTGATAAGAAAAAATAAAATAGAATGAACACTTTGTGCCATTGCAATTCTGTCTGGAAGAAAGCGTCATCTGTTGAATTTATTTTGGTTTGAAAGACACAGAAGTCCTGCCAGAAAAAATAGTGGCTACTGAGTGTTTCCTTTCTCTGGGTGTTTTCCTACCAAGATATTATGATAGCTGTGGGCTACTTGGGGTAGCCAGTCAGCCCTGGACACCAACTGGAAAATTCCTCTATTTCTTACATTCAACTTCATCATTATCCCTCTGCTCTGCTGGCCACCACACAGGCCAGGATGAACCAGGGAAAACTTTGTTCCTTCATCTTCATTTAAATTAGTTTTCCTCTGGGCTATGGACCAAAGCAAGCATTGCCATAATAACTGTTTTGTCTTAGTTACTCTTGGAGAAGCCTGCAAAGTTTTAATAATGCCCTAGAGAGGCTCACTATCCTAATAATGTTTTAAGAAAAGTGTTGCTCAAACTAAACCAAGGTTTTAATATATTTTCTTCATTACTAATATTTAACGATAATAACTGCAGCAGGAGAGAGGGGAGGGGAGGAAAAAAAGAAGAAAAAGAAAAAGAACTCCAAGCCTATGATGCAGGCATTGGCAAACCATTTTATTAAAAAGGAAAAACCACATAATTTAGTGTTTGTGCAGCAGAGAACTTTCTGAGGCTCTTGCCTAGCCCTGAAATACCATGGTTCTTCAGTCTGGGTTTCATCACGTATCCACTACACAATCAATTTGTCAAAAAGGAAAGAAATATAGATCAGGGAAAAATGATTCATAGTCTCAGTGTCAAGTCTGAGAAAGGAGAAGGAAACAAAGTAATTGGTGCCCTTGCTCTATAAACAGAAGCCAAAGGATAGTTCCTGGTTTCCTTCACATTACAAGAGTCTTTCTGGAGAAGGTCAAACTACCAAAATGGCCAATTAATGCAGATTAAATATATTCATATCATCATTTGTCATTGTTGTCTCCTACCCCATAAATTAAAAAATGTTAGCTAGGAGGATCAAAATATGGTTCTGTTGTTGGTTACAAGAAACAATGTGGGTTTCAGTGCCACTATCAGGTCTTTAGGAGTAGCCATCTCTTATGGCGTTTAGAGTGTGGACAGAGGAAACATCTTTTAAATAGTCCAAAATGGGATGTGCATGGTCCCGGACTCATACTGAAAAGGCTTCAGCTAACTGGATCCAAGCACAGGTCATGCCCATGCTCAAGAAAAAGAAAAAAAGAGAAAACTGGGTCCTTAAAACCAGGATGTTGTGCAGACTTTGTCATTTAAGAAAGACATCACTTTGGATTTGCATATGACCATCCCTATAAGCTGAATGTATATATAAGCAGGAAAAAAGATTAACATATACAGGCACTTTCCTGCCTGTTTAAAATATCATATGAATAGCAATACATAAGAAAAAATAGTTTTGTTTGCTAAGTATAGTACAGAATGCCATTCATAGAATTATCAGAAAGGTATTCTCTTGAGGTCTGAATCCTGCTGACTGAACCTGGAGCTTCCTTATTGTCTGCAGAACAAATACAGTACTCTGGAGAAATTTGCTTCCTGTGCTAGAATATATATGGCAATAGGTGTGATAAAACAACAAGCAGGAAAAACAAGGCAGAAGAATTATCCAACCTGGTAAATTAAAAGCCTTTATCGATCTCAGATTTTTTTATTTTGCTAAAATAACAAAAAAACCCAATATTTTTAATATTCAAAAATAAAGTTTGAATATGTGCTTGCCTACCTCTTTCCTTTTCGTTTTTATTGTTTATAACTAGATTTTTCCTCTTCCTACCTGTTGTTCGATCGTTGACCACTAAATAGTGCCACCTGCTGGCAAATGTTTCCTTCATCTGAGATCTTTCATTCCTGTTGCTTAGGCTGCTGAGTTAGATGTGTCATCTTTTCAGACATAGAGCAATGCGTTGTGTATTATGTAAACATCTTTTACATAATTAAATGCAGATCCCATGACTTAATCAAACAGCATTAATCAACCAGCATTTTTCCTTATCCATCTCTCTGCTTTTTCAATATCTCATATAATAAAAAGTTCTGAGGAACTCAAAAGTTTATGACATTTAGCTGGCTTAATGAAGAATTGTTCAGATACATTTTTCAATGTATCCAGTGCTCCTTAGCCTGTGGAAGATGCCCCACTGTAGTTGTCTGTGAGAATCTCCTTGAGAGACAAGAGGAGGAGCTGCGGACTAGGAAACATTGAGGTAAAGGCAGCTTATCCCACAGAAGGAATGTTGGTTTAGCAAATATCTCAGCAGGCACCCTCCCTAATTTCTTGGACTGTAAAGATGGGAGGGGGATATGTGTACTTTCAGACTTGCAAAATTGATGCTAGCCCTTCAAAGCAGCCCAGGCAACCATGAGCACTAACATTATCTTTATTGCTAGGTTACAAGAACATAATCGTGCAAGTTACCCAGTCATTTCATCCTCCTTCTTCTCCTTTTCCTGTCTCTCAGATACATCCTCACAACCATTATACCTGACAATTAGCTTCATTGTCACAACATATCATAGAAATTGGGATTTTCTACTTGCATTTTTTCTGAAATACGTTTCTTAACATTGCCTATTTTCTTTAAGAGCAGCCTCTGTTCTATAGTTGTGGTGCCATATTCATCCTTTACTTGAATGTTCATTTTCTAATTTCCGTTAAAAGTATAGCCTGTTTTACCTCTGTCTCTTGCTGGCACTTATTCTGTCTGGCAAACACCTTGTGCAGTTGCAGCAAAGGCCCGGTGAGAGGGGCGGTTGAGGGTGACTTTAATAATTCACACCACTGTAGCATTCTGAGTGAGCAAGCTCTGGTGGGTTTTAATAAATGCAGCTATAATGTGACATCCAATTTATTATTAAATTTTAAAAAGGAGAGGAAACGGCAGAGTTTAATAAAAACGTTCAAATGCCTGATATTAGTCATGGCAAATGGATGAAGGCTGCAGATTTGGCTGAGGTTTTTAATGAATAATATCTAAGTTGGTCCCCTGATACACGTAGGGAAAAGGCAAGAGTTTGGTGAGGGCAGGGATGAGAGGACTAGTTCTGCCCTGCTCGTCTGAATTGTGTGTTTCAAACTATACTTACTGTCAGCTCCAGCAACAGAGAGGATGTCAGTTCAAAACAACTGCTCCACTGACATTAGATATGGCCCTTACTAAGTAAACACATCAACAAGGAATTAAGACTCAAAGCAATTAGTGGGACTGCTACCAGCCCACCAGTTGCTTAAGACATCCTATTCAGTATTTAGGTAATCCCGAAGAACAAGTTGTGAGATAGGGCCAGAGCTAAAAATGCAAGGTTTTAAATTACAGCAGGGACTTTGTACATTTTCCTCCATTATCTCTCAGGAAGAATCTGGGACCCTGTATGACTGGTTATACTGAAAATGAGGAAGGGATTCTTTTGCAAAATTAAATCATTCACAAATAAGTGAATAAGAAAAATAACAGAGAGCTATGCACTTAATGAGGACTAGGTTCCACATATCTGAATTCTATATTTAAAAGTAATATGTTTAATATATAATTAGTTGTTTTTCATTTTAAGCCAATCTTTCTTAATTTTGGTTCCCTCTGGATATGTGGACTGCCAGTCCCAGAATTTTTCAAGCAACATAGCTATTACTAAGAATTCTGGGAATTGAATTATCCAGATGTAATGTACCAAAAGGATACTTTTGAGGAACAGAAGGAAGAGTTGCAGCCAAGACAACAGTCAGATAAAAGAAATTTGAGTGCAAGGCATAAAAGTAATTTGAGAAAATGCTTTAGGCTTGACCCTCCCTCGTTCTCGTGAAGATTTTAGATTTAGAATAACAAGAGTTGGAAGGGACCTTGTAGGTCATCTAGTCCAACCCCCTGCTCAAGCAGGAAATCCTATACCATTTCTGACAGAAGGCTGTCCAGGCTCTTCTTAAAAGCTTCCAGTGATGAAGCTCCCACAACTTCTGAAGGAAAGCTGTTCCATTGCTTGATTGTTCTCACTATCAGAAAATTTCTTCTTATTTCTAGATTGAATCTCTCCTTGATCAGTTTCCACCCATTATTTCTTGTCTGGCCTTCAGGTAAGACAGAGAGAGGGAGGGAAGTGCATTCAAACCTGTAAGATACTGTTACTGTAACTTAATAATAAAATTAACATTAGACTACATAACTTGGTTTCTGAGTCTGGTTTACCTCAAAGGGCTGACATCAGGCTAGAGAAAGCTGGTCTAAACATATATCTTGTGATGAAATTTATGAAATAATAGCTAGATGGGGATGGAAGTAGTCTTAAACAAGGAGCAGCCATCAAATATGCCTTTTCTTTATTGTCTGAATCAGATATATAAATAGTCATATTAAAAGATGAGTCTTATCAATCTGTAAAATAACAATTAGGGCATAAACAAGAAGTGGCAATCAAACTGATCAGAGCTTCATGTCACTTGTGAAAATATCTTGTTGTTTTTCACTGATAGAAGCGATACACTGTAAATTATAGATAGTATCATATAGAACAGTTTTGTCCATTCTGTTAACCACTATCCCCAGCTAGCTTAGCCATGCATACAGAAAATATTTGCTAGCTTCTGTGTTATCTTCTCTTCAACTCCACTGGAATCAATGCTGCGGAGAGAATTTTTATTTTAATTCAAGGATGGAAGTGGTTGTGAAAAAACTAAAAGTGACAATATGATGTAGGGCAATAAAATGTCAGTGGAGAAATTAAAGAAGCACATGGCTTAACCTTAAGAGTCAGTTAAGAGTGCTTCCATTCATAAAACCAATTTTAGTTCTGGTTTTAGTCACTTTTTGACACTCAGCCCCAGGTTATCTACTTGAGTAATGTGCTGTTTTGTGGAGAAAGCCCTTATCGGGAATCTGCTTAGCTGCTTGTTGTCTTTCTACACATTCATTTCCATACTTGCCATTGCTATCTGGTACTGCTCTGGACCAAAGTTACCACTAGCCAGCCTGTCACTTTGTTGAGATTAGCCATTATTTTTTGCTTCTCCTCTGCTTTGAACGGTGTAATAAAGCACAATTAAATTCAAAGCAGGTGATATGTGAATGGAATATAGTGAGATACAATTTAATTTCCATTCCATATGAAATTGTTACATCCGAGCAAAAATTGAGAAATCAGAAAAGAAAGAATAGAATTGATATATTTAATACCAGTATTATTTTAAGGGAAAAAAATACATCTATTAAGGTACCATTTGGAATTAATAAATATTTAACTTTCTTTCTGCAGGATTTAGATTAGGGCAGTTTTGAATCCTCCAAGTCTCATGTACTAGAAAAAAAATCATTACTCCATTATGAATACACTTACAATTCTTGCCTATTGAAAAAAACCAGGCTTTTGAAAATATTATTATCGTATCAATTTGAAATAGCACCTAATAACTATTCTAGTCATTTTTAAATTACATTTTTCGAACTGAAAAGATGATGATGAAGAAGAAGATGATGATGATGAAGATGAAGAAGATGATGATGACCTAATCTTGTAATTTGTATCTGAAATAGTTTTACAACTGAAGCAGCTGCCCCAGTCTGGGCCCTCCTATAGCACGTCGGATTAATTGGTTGAGGAAGGCTCAGTTTGAGCATAAGAGCCTTCTTCCTGTTTTCTGTGCAAGTTTTTATTTCTGAATAATATTTAGGTTGTTATTACTGAATCAAAATCAGAAGAAGACGAGTTTTATCAGCATGCCTGTGGGAGATCTTGGTACACCGAATAGCAGCTACAGCCAATAAAACCCCTGAGACAGTTCTTCATAATCTGGTCCCTGCTACCATTAGTTAAGCTTTTTTATCTGCAAACTGTGAAAAGAAAGAGAATCCAGCCTCTTCCTTTTGTTAGCAGTTGACGAAGAACAGAGCCAACACTGGGCGGAAATTAGTCATGACTATATTCTTCTGATGGGGATGAGCAGTGGCCAAGTCAGGCAAGTAAAACAACTGTGTAATAAATCCAAGTAACTTACACTTTTGGGATCCTGCTTCTTAGTCTAATAGGAATTGCAGAAAGACCATATTGTGTCTGCCTTTGTAGCCTTTGGAACAGGGCTGGCTGAGGAATTCTGGGAGTTGAAGTCCACAAGTCTTAAAGTTGCCAAGATTGGAGACCCCTGCTTTGGAAACTTTGTAGGGAGACACAGTCAGTTCATTACAGCACTCCAACAACTTGCGTGTAGGTATCCAAACCTCAAAGACTGATTTTTTAAAAATCCTGAAAAAATTACAGCAGCAATTTTATGGCTCCTTAGAAATGAACAATTACAATGCATGATACAATATGCTAGCCTCCTACCAAAAAAATATAATCAGGCTAAGAAAGCAATATGTTTTATTCATAATATGGAATAACCAAGAAGGATTTCTGATTCCCTAAAATCTCAGTCAAGGTGCTAAAGTCAATTCAATGAAGATACGATATTTTCAGATAGTCAATATAAAACAATTACACCAATCTATTTATAAATAATTCTGATATAACACAGTTATTAACCATTCCAATAAATCAAACTGATCTGTTAATTAGTATTTTTATTTATTCTGTCATATTATGATTGGAGCATTAATCTGTTGAAAAAAGCATCTGGCTTCATTCCTTTTGCTTTTGTGGCAAAATATAAAAGTAAAGGTAGTCGGATATAGTATATCCTTCACACCAAGGCTTTGGGGGGGGGGGATAAAAATTAAATAGCCTTGAGCACTGCTATAGAAAAGACTCATGTCTCGAACCAGAGCCTTATGGGAATTCATTGGTGGGAAAGAGAGAGAAGTCCTTCAAGGCAAGAAAAAGAGAAAAATCATTTCACAATGCCAAGTCCCCCATGACTGCATCCCTAGGCTTGCAAATAGAAAATGTTTTTGTTTAATTAAATTCTAAAGAGCTTTATACACGGTGGCAATTCTGAAGAGCTTTATATAAGATGACAGTATGTGTGTTTTTCAGAAAGAGGACACAATAAACTGGCTGAATTTCACACTGGCTGAATTTAAATGTAGTGCTTTTCTTAGGAATACCCAAAGAAACCTACAAGAAATATTTTAATAACTTACAGATGTGATCCTGGCTCCTTTACCTGAGATCTGTGTCCATATTTCTGTTTTTGTATATATTTTTCTACATCCATTTCTGTTCAGAAATGACCAGATATAATAAGTCTCCAGAATATAAAACTTTAGTGCTGGAAATCTTAATTGTAGAGGAAGTTATAGGGTTATCACTACGGTGCCTTCCAGGTGTTTTGGACTATAACTGCATCAGCTCCATCCATCACAGCCACTGAAAATAAATGAAGTCCCAAACACCTGGTTGGTGTCAGACTGGGAGAGGTTTTATTATGCCACTGTAGCCCAAATGCTGCATGGCAGCCAAGTATTTCTGAGCACATTTGATGGTGATTATGTGGGACTGCTGCTTCCACAATGTAAAAGATTTATTGGATGAGCAGATACTCATATACATATATAGAAAAGAGTTGCTTAACAAGAAAATAGAAGTTTCACACTTATTAATTCCCTTGTCTGCATGCATTCCAGAATCAGAAGAGTTAAAGTTTCTATAGAACAGCCTCCATTCTCCAGTGCTCTGAGCTCCTCTCAAATGCTGCAGCCAGGCCTAGAGTTCATGGGAGCTGTACCTGTGCTTTGTCTTCATCTGTCACCTCTAGTGACAGTCAGATCCATCTTAAATTGGGAGCGAGTCAGGGTGGAGAGAAGCAATAATTAGCCGCTGTGCTGTTTGCTCTCCTGAAATACTGTATGTAATCCAATGATGCCGAGGAGACAATCATGACACTTTTATTGCTGCCTGGCTGTCCCTATTCATCCTGTATGTAGGAGAGGGTTCTGTGGGATGGTGCTACCTGAGTTCTCAGCTGTGAAAGATTTTTAACAGGGTTAAAAGAATACCTGCCATTGACCAGAGTGATCCAGAATTCCAAACATTCCAAAATTCTATGATAGTGCAACTGAACATGCTTTTATAAGAATGATTAGGTTAATAGTTTTTTTTCCCCATTGGCCAAGCCCATCCAGGAGAATTCATATATCTCATTTCTGCATAAGGTATTTCATTTGCAAAAATAGCAATAGCATTACATTTATATATCGCTTATCAGTGCTTTTTGCAGCTCTCTCTAAGCGGTTTACAGAATCAGCATATTGCCCCCAAAATAAGAATCTGGGTTCTCATTTTACCGACCTCAGAAGGATGGAAGGCTGAGTCAACCTTGGAGCTGGTGGGAT
>JANHJO010005836.1:13833-27385 GCA_032468235.1 Pseudoxyrhopus heterurus | reverse complement strand
GGAGACTGTGAGTTCTAGTCTTGCCTTAAGCATGAAAGCCCGCTGGGTGACTTTGGGCCAATCACCAGGAGACTGTGAGTTCTAGTCTTGCCTTAGGCATGAAAGCCAGCTGGGTGACTTTGGGCCAATCACCAGGAGACAGCATTTTAGTCCCACCTTAAGCATGACAGCTGGCTGGGTGACTTTGGGCCAATCACCAGGAGGTGGTGAGTTCTAGTGCCACTTTAAGCAGGAAAGCCAGCTAACTTTTAGCCAATTTCCAGGAGTTTGAGTCCCACTTTAAAGCATGAAAGCCGGCTGGGTGACTTTGTGCCAGTCAGTCACTCCCTCTCAGCCCAAATCACTTGTAAAGTTGTTGTTGTGGGGACAACAGGAGAAGGAAGGAGATATTCGGTGAGGCATGAGGCATGTTGTGAGTATTAGGTATGTGAGGAGGAAGGAGGTATTAGATAACTCACCACCTCGAGTTATTTATAAAAATGAGAGCAGGATAAAAATCTGGGCACTATGGAGAGAAAAGGCTCAGCTGTGTTGGATTTCCACCACTGTGTATGTTCAGGACCCATATTTAGGAACACATGCAATGTTGTCTGAAGATTCACTAGATGATCCCTCTGGTTTGTGAGGGTAGGAACCAGCTCCTAAAACCATTTCTGAAACTGATTTCTCACAGTTCCAGGGAAGAGTTTTCGGGAAGAACAATGTGAGGCTTTCAATGGCTACAACCATAGCACGAATCGGCTCACTGCCATTGTTTCTTGGGTGCCCAAATATTCTGGGGTGTCTCCCCGGGATAAATGCAAACTCATCTGTCGAGCCAATGGAACTGGCTACTTTTACGTTTTAGCCCCAAAGGTAAGCTGGATTTTTTAATTTGTTGTTGTTGTTTTTTTGCTAAAGTTGGATGGCAGCACAGAATTAGCACAAAGGCGAAATGGCTGAAAAAAAGAGGCACATCCACAGGATATTTTAGAATGAAAGGAATGTATTTTAATAAAATGTTCAATTTAGAGAAAAAGAGAAATTGTAAAGGGAAGTTCTTTGAAGGGCGATTGATTAAAGGTATTTAGATTTTCCTGGAAACAGATGAGTTCCATAATTTATTTACATTAAACGTTGACAAATGACTGTCTCTCCTTTGTTCCTCCTTTGCGTTCATTAAACCTACAAATGTACTCAATGATAATACTACACTTCTGTTCACGATTGTTTGTGTAATGTTTGGAATCACATTTTGCTTGCTTCCATGCGAAGCAGAGCCTTGGTTTTTAACGGGAGCCATGGACAACTCTGTGATAAAATAGTTGGCATATGACCATAAGTGAGCCTGGAATTACAATAATAAGTTGTTGCAGTTGTGGCCAGACCCGATTTTTTGACATTTTTTTTCCAGTGGTTCTTAAGTGAACACCATGGTTTTTAAGCAGCTCAATTTTCTCAAGTGGTATATTTTGTTAGAAACTGGAAGGAAATGTTGGAAACCAGCAAAAAAACATTGCAATTTGCAGGGCGAGCCAGTTGCCAAGTGCCCATAATGTGATCATTTGACTGCAAGTATTTATGACCATGAAAATAGGTTGTTAAGTAGTTTTTTTTGGAGAAGGGTGGGGATCCATCACAACTTTGAACAGTCGTTAAGTGACTGGACATAAGTCAAGAACTCCCTGTGTTGCAGTGCAGCTAAAATGCTACTCGGAATCATTTTAGTGGTTTTGAATCTTCATCCCTGTTCCACTTCCAAATGGTGTCCAAGATCTCAGTAATATTTTTTTTTTTAAAAAAAAAACCAAGATTCATGTACAGGTATTCATCATACATAGCCCTGCAAAATATTCAACCACATGACAAAAGTCCTAGTGAAAAGTGGGGCAATTAATTTGAATTTATTGAATTTATATGGCTCCCATCTCCCGAAGGACTCGGGGCGGCTCACAACATTAAAACACATTACAAAAGTCATAAAACTCCTAAAAATACATATAATACATGCAGTTAAAAATAACAAATATTTTAATACATAAATAAGAGTACAAAACCAATCATCAGCTCCAAGCCTGCTGGTACAGTCAGTTCTTCAAGGCCGCATGAAAGGTTATCAGGCTGGGTGTAGTCCTGATCTATGGGGGTAGTTGGTTCCAGAGAGTCGGAGCCATCACAGAGAAGGCCCTCCCTCGCGGGACACTGTTTAGCTGACGGGACTTGCAGGAGACCAACTCTATGGGACCTGACCGGGCGCTGGGAGGCATATGGTGGTAGAAAGCGGTCTCGGATATAACCTGGCCCTCAGCCATGTAGGGCTTTAATGGTAATAACCAACACCTTGAATTGGGCTCGGAGGCCAATAGGAAGCCGGTGCAGCTCGCGCATGAGCGGTGTTATGTGGGTGTACCGAGGTGCACCCATGATTGCTCGCGCGGCTGCATTCTGGATTAACTGAAGCCTCTGAACACTTTTCAGGGGTAGTCCCATGTAGAGCACATTGCAATAGTCCAACCTCGAGGTGACGAGGGCATGAGTGACTGTGAGCAAAGCCTCGCGGTCCAGGAAGGGATGCAACTAGTGTACCAGGCGAACCTGTGCAAAGGTCCCCCTGGCTACAGCTGCCAAATGTTGGTCTAATCGCAGCTGTGAATCCAGGAGGACACCCAAGTTGTGTGCCCGCTCTGAGGGGGGCAATATCTCCCCCCCCCAGTGTCAATGGAGGACAGTCAACTGGACCATGCAGAGGCAAAATCCAGAGCTACTCGGTCTTGTCTGGGTTGAGTCTGAGCCTATTCTTCCCCATCCAGACCCTCACAGCCTCCAGGCACTGAGACCATTGCATCACTGGTCCAGTCCGGGGTAGCGATGTATAACTGGCTATCATCAGCGTACTGATAGTACCCCACCCGGTATCATCGGATGATCTCACCCAGCGGCTGCATGTAAATGTTAAATAGGAGCAGGGAGAGGACTGAGCCCTGCAGCACCCTACATAGTAAGGGCCTAGGGCTTGACCTCTGCCCGCCCACTAACACCAACTGAAAGCGATCCGAGAGGTAGGAGGAGAACCACCACAAAATGGTGCCTCCCACTCCCAGCCCCTGAAGTCGCTCCAGAAGGATACCATGGACGATGGTATCAAAAGCCGCTGAGAGGTCAAGAAGCACCAGGATAGAGGAAAGTCCCCTATCCGGGCCCACCAGAGATCATCCACCAGCTCAACCAATGCAGTTTCTGTGCTGTACCCAGGCCTGAAACCAGACTGAAAAGGATCCAGATACTTGGCTTCATCCAGGGTCTGCAGGAGCTGGAGCACCACCACCTTCTCAACAATCTTTCCCACAAAGGGAAGGTTGGAGACTGGATGAAAGGTCTTCAACTCAGCTGGGTCCAGGGAAGGCTTCTTGAGGAGAGGTCTTACCACCACTTCCTTCAATGTCAGCGGGAAAGACCGCTCACTCAACGAAGCATTGATTAACACCTGGAGCCAGCCTCCTGTCACATCCCTGCTGGCTGAAACCAGCCAGGATGGGCAAGTGTCCAATTAACAGGTGGCAGCGCTCATCGCACCCATGGCCCTGTCCACTTCCTCAGGAGTCTCAGGATCAAACTTGTCCCAAATAACAGGACTAAGACCCGCCCCAGTCATCTCGGAAGGACCTGCCCAAACAGAGTCCAGGTTTGTCCGAATCTGAGTGACTTTATCCGCAGGAAACTGAACAAATTCCTCAGCCCTGCCCTGCAAAGTTTCCTCTGTCTCCTGCACATTAAGGAGGGAATGGGTCACCTTAAATAAGGCAGCTGGGTGAGAATCCGCGGATGAAATAAGGGCAGAAAAGTGCGAACACTTTGCCGCTCTTATTGCCACTAAATAAGTCCTAATAAAGGCTCTTAAAAGTGCTCTGTCAGATTCAGCTTTACTGGCCCTCCAGAGTCGCTCTAGACGTCTCTAGACATCTCAAATACCCAAGCAGCTGCTGCCTTCCCTCCCTTGATGTGTCACACAGGGGAATTTCAGCCCAAATATCTCTTTATTGCTCCTACTGTTCATCTCTTCATGAAAAACTCAATGAGCTAAATACAATTCAAGGCAGGGCATCTTTAACAGAGCTTCTCAGTTGGTTTGCTAAGTAGACAATGTGACACAAAGTCTTGGAATTGGTGGCAACTCAACACAGATCACACACACCTTTCTTTCAGGTTTCAAGAACTGCTGGTGTTTTGTAGACAAAATTGCCTTCTCTCTATCTCAGGAAAAAGCAAGAAGGATAAAGAACTTGTGGGACAGGAGAATGCTGTGGTAGGATGGAACATGTTCAGCGTGGAGAGAAGGTCTGCATTCTTACCATGCCATTGATCTCTGCGGTCTTCATACCAATGACTATAGGCTGGCTTCATGCCAGAGACCCCTGAATATATGTAATACTCTCTTTTGTTGAACGCTATTATGATGAATAAAATACAAATTCATTTAAAACATTTCTGAATTCATAGTAGCTTTTAATCATTATGTTTTATTTTAGTCAACACATACTGAAAGTACAGCTAGCTCCAATTTTTTAAACACTTGGTTTTCCCCAGGCATTTTAAGAATTAAATTAAATCCAAGATTAATTAAAATTTAAATTTGTTTGGTGATTCTATAGTTTTTGTTCATTTAAATATACTATCCATATTAAGCTCCCGGGTCCCTTTTAGTGGTGAGCTAGCACAGAAAAATTAAGACTTGAGGTCAAAATGTCCTGAGAAAAGCAAACAAAGTTGCAACCTATTTAGCCACCAAAGGGTGAAGGCAAGATAGGCAGGAAGCATCAGTCTGATTTCAGACTGTAGTACTAAATTGCTCCAACCATTGGTAAGAATTAAATTTGGGTTTAATTTGGACGTTATGTTTTAAGAAAGTTAGTCCAAGGGTAAGATTAAAAGGCAAAAAAGGTTTTTAAAACGTTTTTTTTAAAAAGAGTGCCTGTTTTAGAAAAGAGTAAAATAAGTGATGGCTCTTCCCTTAAAAATTCATAAGAGGTTTCTGGTCCCAATGGATATAACTATTATCCTTTCCTTAATCAAAGATGTCAATTTGCCCATCTCAGCAAATTCTGTCAATTTCACTACCCGCTCCTGATTCGTGCGTAATGCTGAGCTTTCCATCTTGGTGCATATAGTGCTCTCACCATAGTAAGCATACATAGAAATAATCTTGATTATCCAAGAAACAAATTAGATCAGGCCTTCCTCCTTTGATGAGGTCTGTGAAAGAAGACAAGTAAATAAATCTTGCTCATGAGCAATATAACATTTTATTAACCATGTTAACATTGAGTAAGACACAATTGGCTAAAGTCATCTATGGTGCATAAACCATCATGAACAAGTCACCATATCTATGCTTACAGAGTGAATTAAACCCAGATCAAACTAAATGAAGGAAGATGCTGAATACTGTATAACATCACAAGGTTTGGTTGAAGATCTAGTACTCTCTAGATCAAGGGTGTTAAACTCAATTTCATTGAAGACCACATCAGGGTTGTATTTGACTTGTGGGGCCAGGGCGGGCGTGGCCAGCATGACATCACTTGTGCTGGGGGGGCACCTGTGGTGGCCCGAGTGCATTGCCAGCAAAAATGGGCTCCCGAGCTCCGTTTTTGGCTGCAATGGCCTTGTGCAATCTTCTGCCAGCGAAAATGCGAGCTCCATTTTCAGCTGCAACTGCGTCCTGCAACCTTCTGCCAGTGAAAACAAAGCTCATGAGGGTTGCCCGTGGCCCTCCTGAGCTCTGTTTTCGTTGGCAGAGGCACCGCGGGCCAGTCTTTCACTGTTTCCAGGGCGGTTCCGGCCCATGGGCCTTGAGTTTGACGCGCCTGCTCTAGATCAACTCCATAGGTCCAGACCTAAAAAGTATTCACACATTCTAGTGAGAGAGAAGTTCCCTGAAGATGGCCTCCAGCATGAGTCCAAAAGCTCAGAAGACTAAACCTCTGGTCCTGGTGACTGACCCAGATTGCACCCAAAAATTATTATTGCCTGGAGTTTGACCCCACTAGTATCATTAGGATATTGCTCAGCCCAATCGATCAACAGTATCTTCTTAGAAAATTTCAATGTACAGGAGAGGTACAATAGGAGAGGTTTAGGATTTCATACCTTCTGTGATAACTAAGGGTCCATTTCAGCTAAAATCTGGCACCATACATAAGAATTAGATTTGATATTCTATTCTGGTGGAGCTGGAGATCAGAAGATGGAGGACTCCCATTTGACTTGCTTGTCACAAATATATCACTGTATCCGAGTTTTAGGCTTGACAGATAATATACAGTAAAGCTCAACACAGTTGGAGAACCAGTTAAACTGGTTTGACTCAACCACCTCATGTGGTGACTAATGCTTGAAGGTGGGATCTGTCCCTCCCTTCCTAAAGGAGGCAGCTATAAGATCTCTTGGGGGGTGGGAATTATTAACTTGGCCAGGAAATCTCTGCAATTACAGACTCATTCAAATGATATTTATTATCTGTTCCAATTTAACCAACCATTCAGCCAAGCTATAGTTCTGAAATTAGTTACCTTAGTGAATGACTTATGCCAGAAATTGGATAGCAGGTATATAGCCTTGCTGGCCTTCCTAAGGGAGTTTCAAGTTTCATCATGCATGGTAGTAGGAACAATGTTTCTAGAAGCCTTTTGTATCTCAAGGAAGATATAAAATCATTTTATTGATTCAGATCCCCAAGAGTTAATACAGATCCTGATAAGTCAGATGAGACGTTGTCTGTAATAATCTGTTTTTCCTTTACATCTTATCTAATAGCCCTAGCAACACAGAGTTTGAGGTAACACATCTGCTAGGCTAACATTTTTTATTTCCCCTAGAAATTAGGAGTTGCCTGTATTTCATAAAAGAATCTTCCTCCTGTGCTGATTTGAACACCGTTGTTGACAGACTGGCCGACTGTGTAATGGGACATTTGCCAGGGAGTCCAGCTGCTGCTATATCAAACAACAGTGGGATGTGAGATTCTCATACTTTTTGTGTTATCAAAATAAAATCTAAAACCTTGTCCCAAGCAAGGCAACATTCAAGAAATTAGGATGTACTTCTGATTTATTTTAGCTTTTGTGAAGATTAAGATTTGTGGATGATTGAATTATGGTTTATATTATTATTATTATATAGTTGTATGTTATATTTTGATTTTTTTAATTGCTTAGATTTGATTGAGTGGAACAGTTAACATAACCATTTGTTATAACCATTTGTCTGGAATGCTATAGGATTTCCTGCCTAAGCAGGATGTTGGACTAGAAGACCTCCAAGGTCCCTTCCAACTCTGTTATTCTATACTTAATAAAGTACAGATCTAGCTGTTTTAATTACCTTTCCTCCTTCTGGACCTCATGGAAGGATTGGGCCTTGGAGACTATACTACTTCTTGTTCTGATCTTTCCTCTTAGGCTGTGTCCAGAAGGGCAGGGGTGGGCTTCTACGGGTTCACACAGGTTTGGGTGATCCTCTAGCTAAGGTTCTGCCCAGTTCAGCAAACCCGTAAATCCCACCCCTGGCTGGCCCCGCCCACCCCATCCCTCCCAGAAGTCCCCACGTGGCCTGTTTTGGATGCCAGGTAAGTACAGGGCCTGCATGGAGGCTCAGGGAGGGCGAAAAATGGGCCTCCTGGCCTCCAGAGGGCTTCTGGACCCCAGGAAGACCGTTTTCACCCTCCCAGAGGCTTGAGGAAACATCCACCCAGCAACCGGGCAGAGAACCAGTTGCTGAAATTTTTGAAGCCCACCCCTGCAGAAGGCGTGTTGGGAGATGGCCATAGTTGAACTGGTTCTATCTTATCTCCAGTGCTATTCAAGATGAATGTAAAATTGCTGAGTTAAATTAAGAGATAAATTCTTGGAGCTCTTTCCAATGCTGTCAGATTTAGTTATGTTATGACATCTTGGTTACATCTTACATACACATACATACATACATACACAATAACAATAGTAGTTATTAACAATAGTTATCTACTACTGTATAATTCACTCTGGTTTGGGCTAACTTGAAAAATATCCTGAAACTCCTCCAATTTATGCCAAAATTGGAAGGCTGGTAATGGTGGAAAGTGTAAAAGTCTTCTGATGCCTGCATTGAAAGATTTCCATTGGTTGCCAGCTGTCCATCTGGCAAAATTTAAAATGCTAGTGCTGAAATATAAAGTCCTGAAATACTTTTAACCTGATGAATAACACAACTATTTTTCCTTTTACAAGCCTCACTAGTTGATGTACTCTGTAGAATGGGTCTATTTGATGCTTCCATAGCAAGGAATTATTCCTTCTGGCATATAGGAGAGAGACTTGCAGCCCACCAGAGTCGAGTTTTAAATCCATTTAATGCAGTTGTAAGGAAACAGTTCATGTCCACTTCTTAATAAATAATTATATTTAATATTAATTGTATTATTAAATTAGTATTAAATTAAATTGCTTGTTTTAATTTTTTACCTCTCTTGAGTACTCTATTAAATAGAAAGGTAGAGGTATAAATAAGATAAATAAATGACTTACAATTTTGCCAATGACATAAAATTGATATGGGATAACTGATAACTGATGTCTTATAAAATGAAGGAAAAAAACAATGAGAATGATCTTGACAGGTTGGGGGAAAGAAACTAAAAAACGAAACAAAAAAAGATAAATGAAAATTATGCTCAGATATTCAAAGGAAGATGCTAGATTCAGCAAAAAATATGTATGAAAAGGTTTGAGTTGGGTGAGGCATGTCAATCAAATTTTTGTTCATTAACTTTAATAACTAATTTTAGAAATTACTTTTTGAATTTTTCTATTTTAATTAATTATCATGTTGATTTTTGTGCTGTGTTTTCTTTTGAAGTTTAAGCTGCCTAGAATCTGTTAGACCTTCAGGGATGTTTAATCATCTTGTAATCAGCTGTAACTGACCACAAACTGAAAAGAAGTCAATGGTGGGATGTAGCTTTTAAAAAGGCAAACATAAATTTAAGATGTGTTGAAAGAAACATGGTTTTGAAATCATTGGGTATGTCTAGCTTAATCAAAAGAGGATTAGGAATGACATGATAGCAGCATTGCAATATCTAAGGGGCTGCCACAAAGAAGAGGTGGTCAAACTATTCGCCAAAGTATCTGAAGACAAGACAAGGAGCAATGGATGGAAACTAATTAAGGAAAGAAGCAACCTAGAACTAAGGAGAAATTTCCTGACAGTTAGAACAATTAATGAGTGGGATGATTAATTTTTGCCTCCAGAAGTTTTGATTGCTCCAACAGCAGAGGTTTTTAAGAAGAGATTGGACAACCATTTGTCTGAAATGGTATAGGGTCTCCTGCTTGAGCAGGAGGTTGAACTAGAAGACCTCCAAGGTCTCTTCCAACTGTATTATTCTACTTCCAAACTATTCTGTGTTGGTTAGACAACATCTGGCATGCTGTCTTCAGTTCTAAGCACCACTATTTACAAAGGATTTAGATAAAGGGTTTAGGAAAGATGGTGAAAATGCTCAACAACTGGAAAATTAAGTCCAATATGGAGAGATGAAGGAATTCTTTAACTTTGAGAAAAGAAGACTGACGATGGGTTGTGATAGCATTTTTCAAATACTAAAGAAATGCCACCACAAATCTGCTCTGATCATCCCAGAGTGCAAGTTATAAAATAGTGATGTTAAGTTGTAGAAAACTATATTGTGGCAAAATATTAGAACCCTAGTCACTTTACTACCATAAAGTATCAAAACGCTAAAATAAAATTGTTGATTATTCTGCAATCTATAATCTTGGAGATGTCTAAGAACAGCTTTTCAACATTACTGATTTTTTTATTTATTATATTTCTATCTTGCCTTTCATTCAGGTGATCAAGTCAGCAGCAGGATCCACGGAGGGAGAAGGAGTAAAAATGGTGACTTGGGCCACGCAATTGTAGCCCTGTCCCTTTTGTCTATGCACTGTCATCACAGCTGCCATTTTGATTTTTTTTTAATCCCCTCCTCACAAGTGTTCCTGCAAGGGAATGTACAAATTTCTCCCACCTCCATTTTTTCTCCACACTACCTCCATAAGATATGTTGGGTGGAGAGAATGTGGCTGGCTGAAAGTTACCAGTGAGCTTCCCTGCCTGAGGATGGATTAGCAATTGGGTCTCCCAGTCCAATTGTCCTAGTTCAACACCTTAATCATATACAGTACCAATCTAGTTCTCTGAGTGTACGTTTCTCCTATCCCCTAAAACCTGACCTTGTATGACACTATGAAAAGTGAGGTTTCCCATTTTAGTCAATTAACGAGCAGGGACCACAACTAACTAGAGTGGTGTTTATCAACCTTGACAACTTGAAGATGGCTGGACACATGCTGTCCGGGGAATTTTGGGAACTGAAATCCATCCATCTTCAAATTTCCATGGTTGAGAAACACTGGGCTAGAGGTATGATGCTACTTGCTCCAGATTCTTGTTATTTTATATGATTAATCCATAAAAATCTGGAAATAACTTTCTCTTGCCACTTATGAGGAATCACTCCCCATAAGTGACTGAGGGATGCTAAAATTTGCAACATGAGCTGATTAAAAAGTCCGAACTATCCATTGTTAACCTCTGGGTTGGCAATTGGATGAGGGGAAAGATTTGGCCTCAAGGCCATCCTTTTTCTTTGTGAAATCTCCCCAAACTCAAAGGCAAACTAAAATTAATAACGAGAACATCATTTACCATGTAAGAAAAAAAAAATGAGATGACCTGTTTCAAGAAGACAGATCTCTTTGTGTTACAATCCCAGGAAAACCCCATCTTTCAAACCATACAGGCCCTCCTTTGGAAGGACTTCTCTTTGATCCTGTTCCAGATGTACAAGATTATTCCCCCCCCAATCTGTCACTTGTGTCTTGAAAACACCGAGTGCAATAAATAAGTGCCAAGCGAGCTGCCAGCCAAAAAACAAAAGGAGGAACAGTAAGACGATTAAGAGAGAGCGAATGTCAGTCCAACTATAATAAAGCTAGTATCAGTTCAGTCTGCAGTGATTTAAAACAGCTGCCGGCCAGCCATAGCCTGTGGTGGAGCAGGGCCAAATTCTTGGACACTGAGTTATTCTTAGAAATATGCACACAGGCATTGGCAAGCTTTGCTGAAAGCTGCCTGTTGCCAGGACCCTATCAAATTCATGTGCCAATGGATCTTAGAGCTATTGTTCATATTTATGAAAAAATAACGTGGCTTTGCTTCAAATTGCCCAAAGGTCAAAGAGATGGAATAGCCAACATGCTTCAAATTTGGTTTTATACCATCAAATAATAAAGTTGATTGTGCTGTTGCTTAACAAGACAAAAGGTATCCAATCATTCACCCATCCATCACCAATTTTATGGTTAAAGTAAGCAGAGTAGAACATTTTCTCCAACCCGCTGACGGAAAGTGAACTGGGATATTTTGTGTTTGAAGTATCTGGATATGTGCACAACTCCTCAATGTGATGAATCTCTTTTTAAGGAAGAACCTTCAAATCCTGGAAACCATATGGGCCCACCCATATAGACTTTTCAATTTTCTTGGACAGAAAGGAGTATAAAAGACTTTCTATTTGACCATTTTGTTAAGATTATTTCTGAATTCTGGTGTGTCATGAATGTCTCATATGTTCTAATCTGGTTTTGATCCTAGGTTCCATCTTCTGTTGCAGGCTCAGCTTCCCTTGCAGGCTCAGCTACAGGTACAGCTATACAGTCTACTGATAATAAGATGAATTGTAATGAATCTATCCAAAGGATTTTCTAGTTAAAAAATGTTCCCACAATAGGCAGGTAGGACCAGGTAGCACTGGCCAGCTCATGATACCCCACAGCTGACTTCAAGATATGTCTGATATTCCTGCATTTGTCCCCTTTTAAACTGTCCAAGTTGGCAGGTATTATTTTTTTTCTCCAGCTTAATATGATAGAAACATTAAGACATTTTTTGTTATATCTGTCCTGTATTCCTTCCAGTGAACTTTCTAAGTACCTTTGGGTTCTACTATTATTGGTGATAGTGAAAAATTCCCTGCTTACTCTTCCCACGTCTTGTATGATTCCATATGCTTTGTCTTTTTTCTAAACTAAAAAACAAAACCATCCATATATCCATTTCTTCATCTTTTTTCTAAACTAAAAAACAAAACAATCCATACAAAAAAGGTGATTCACGCCTTATTTACCATTTTAGGTGTTTTTTCATAACTTTCTCAGCATTTCAATCTCTCTCTCTCTCTCTCTCTCTTTCTCTCTGAATATTGAACACATTTTGAAATAATACAAGAGATAGGAATATATAGTAAACTTCCAAACAGAGCAGTAACACACGTAACTTAAAGATGCAATGTCCTGTTAGACAACCTATGCAAGGCCCATGGGGAAATCAAGTTTAGGGCCATTTTTGAGGTACGGTGATCGTAGGTCCTACAAATCCTAACTGCTGGCTGCCTATCCTTTAATCCTGACACGCTCTCTCCTGACAGGCATGACCTAAATAACTTCAGAAATATTTTGCTTGTTTCCTAAGAAAGAGTAGCTTGACAGGATAACAATTTCTTGGTGAGCTAGTGGTCTCCTCTTCACCAGATGTGTTAGAGACTGTGTCAGTCAGGGATGTTTTCTTTGGAATCCTGCACTGAGATGCAAGTTGGCCTCAATGGCTACTTCCAATGCTAGATTGCTTTTAATTAAGAGCGCTATTCCTGTCACTTTATCATCATGATAGGAAAATGAATCAGTCTAAAACTAAGATGGCTACCTACACAGGAGTGGTTCAGTTAAGCAATACTTTAATTGGCCTATTCCAATGTATCATACCATTTATAGGTATTATTTTCAATTAATTGTCGTTGCATCTTTCTTGGGCAGAAAGATGTTCTATCATTTCAAAAATTGAAACTGAAACATAAGTGGAATGTTTGAAACAAAAATGCCCAATTGAAAGATAACATTTCTATTCTCCTGATTATTGGGATAGGTTGTTTTGCTCAGTTTCTCATTTTTCAAGCTTTCCATTTTTCCTAATAACTTTCTACAATAAATGTGTTGCTGCTATGTTTTGTGTGTATGCTTGACCAAGATATACATACTGTATATGTTTATGTAACTCATATAGTTTATTTCACTGTTAGTTGCACACATTTATTATTTTTGTAGTGTAAAGTAAAATACTTGAAAATGTGTTATTCCTACTACTTGGAGAAAAGGTTAGTTTCTGTAGAATGCTGTGTCCATTAGAAATTTCCCTTTAAAAAGTGAATTTGTTTTGTATTTTTATGACTCTTAATATTTTAGCCCAAGGTTACAAATAAGATAATTTAATTTAAAGCTGAAATATAAATTTTGTTAAGCTAGGTGGCAGATTCTCCCCTCTGAGAATTGGAAATAAACAATTAAGCTGTGTTCTTTTGAGTGAACTTTAAACACAAAAAGCTTTTTCTTGGACTAAAATGCTTTGTTTGTTTGTTTGTAGGCAAACTCATCGTGGCCAACTCGTCATGGCCATCTTATCGTGGCTAACACACCAT
>JANHJO010005835.1:25681-37365 GCA_032468235.1 Pseudoxyrhopus heterurus | reverse complement strand
AAAAAGGAACAAAGCCACATCTCTAAAAATAACAATGTGCTTCAAGGGGCTGGAAAAACTGCACAGTACTGGGCCCCACAAATCACAGGTTACTCATTCTGGCTTAGAACAATGCACGTATTCCCCCCCCCCCAGTGTACAAATAAGCTGTCCTATCCTGAAGCATTTCTTTTTTTCAAATAATGTTTAATTGCCCATAGGCTTGTCTATGTATTTATTTGTTGATCCATCAATTCATCCCTAGAAGAATTGGGGTGTCCTCCTGGACTCACAACCCTTGCTGGAAAAAGCAGGTGGCAGCCATGGCCAGCCAAACTTTGTGTTGTGCACTCGTTGTGCCTATTCCTGGTTACTCATGCCTTAGTCACCTCCCACACAGATTACTGCAATGTACTCTATACGAGGCTGTCCTTCAAATACCTTGAAGAGTATTTGAAAGCTTCAGCCGACAGTATGGGCAAGCCCGTTTCTTGATCTTGGTTGTACTAACTGGGGCATTCTCAGCTGCTCAATTATTTTATGTTATCTCTGATGTTTTAAACTTGTTTTTTTATTATGTTTTTTAACCGTTAGCCAACTGACAGAATAGCAGAGTTGGAAGGACCTTGGAGGTCTTCTAGTCCGATCCCCTGCTCAAGCAGGAGACCCAACACCATTCCAGGCAAGTGACTGTCCAGTCTTTTCTTAAAAGCCTCCAGTGATGGAGCATTCACAACTTCTGAAGGCAAGCCGTTGCACTGGTTAGTTGTTATCACTGTTAGGACGTTTCTCCTGCGTTCTAGGTTGGATTTCTCTTTGATTAGTTTCCATCTGTTGTTTTGCCTTCTCTGATGCTTTGGAAAATAGGCTGATCCCCTCTTCTTTGTGGCAGCCCTTCAAATATTGGAACATTGCCATCATGTTACCCCTAGTTCTTCTTTTCTCTAGACTGGCCATACCCAATTCCTGTCATGCATATTAGATGGGTAGGCATATAAACATATTAAGATAATTAAGTTGGATCCAAGGGGAAAGGAGAGGAGCTGAAAATAGTTCTAGGCTTGAAGGATTGTTTAGAAATATTTACCAGGATGCCTAACAAAGTAAAGATTTTTTTTAAAATATAATAAAGGCAAAAGGAAATGACTCTGAGCTGAAGAGTTAGGACCTCATAAGTAAATCCACAAGGCTTTTTGGCAATAAGATGGAAATGGTTTCCTGCTGCTTTCTTCTGGAATGTGTTTTTTTTTTATTTCCCAATTTTAATTTCTGACCTTCAGTCTTGGAATTTCCTAGAGGTTGCAGCCAAGGACTAACCGAATCCTGCTTATGCACAGGGAATCCTTCTGACAATTGGGACCAAAATTTCTGTTGCAAATCAAGAAGGAAGCCACAGTTGATTTTATGACCTGTTTTGCCGCAGCGATTAAGTCAATCACCATGGCCATTAAGCGAACCACAATTATTTAAGCAAATCTGGCTCCCTCCATTGCTTGATTTGCTTGATGGAAGATAGCTGGAAAGATTGCAAACAGCGATCAGGTGACACCAATAGCAATAGCAATAGCATTATTTATATACCGCCTATCAGGGCTTGCAACCCTCTCTAAGCAGTTTAAAATGTCAGCACATTGCCCCCAACAATCTGGGTTCTCATTTTACCTGCCTCAGAAGGATGGAAGGCTGAGTCGACTTTGAGCTGGTGGGATTTGAACTTGCTAAATTGCAGGCAGCTGGTGCTAATTATAAGCTCTCTATCTGCTGCGCTACCCAGGCTCCTCCAAAGACACTGCAACAGTTGTAAATACGTGCCGGTTTCCCAAAGCACCCCAATTTTGATCATGTGATTGTGGGGAATGCTGTGATGGTTGTAAGAGTGAGGACCGGTCATAAGTCACATTTTTCAGCATCATCTTAACTTCAAACAGAAGTGGTGCGGTGGCCTAGAGGTAGAATTCTGGCCTCACCATCAGGAGGATGTGAGTTCGATCCTAGGTAGAGGCAGATATTTCTCTCTCTGGGTGCACTGAGAATATATCTGCTGAACAAAACTCCGCATCGGCGACAGGAAGGGCATCCGGCTATTAAAACACTCTGCTAGCTCCATTTAGTTGCCCAGACTCCACCCCACAAGAGATTATGGGGTCGTTAAATGAAGATGATGATCTTAACTTCTAACAGTCGTGAAAAGAATGGTCGTAAGTTGAGGGCTACCTGTATTAAGCCCCAGACAAGGATGATCAGATGTTACCACCTGGAGAATAATAATAGGTCAGATCAACTTGCAGTTGAATTGCTTACTCTGCTAACAGTAGGTTTGGCTTAGCTCGGTTTCTATTATGTATGCTTCATTCAGTTGCTCCTGGTTATTATTATTTTTTTAAATGAATCTTGCTGCCAATAGCAAAATTGGAACTCCATCTGCTATCCAAAGGTGAAAGGCGTAACTTGTCAATGATTAATTTGCTTTTTTTTTTTTACAATGTACAAGAGATACAAGAGAACTAAATCAACATTTCCTGTTTCTCCTGTTCATGGTGTTAGGGCTGCTGGTGACAGACTAAGAAGAAGCGATTAAATCGGGATAAGGAAAACTGGTATCCTGAGTGCAGTAATTCCACAAAGTTTGCTTCTGAAAATAAAACTCGTCTATATAATTAAGTTTGGCAAACGTAATAGCTGCACTGTGTTAAGATGTCTCTGGGTGATTGCAAAAAGCTAGCAGGAATTTGAACTCCTTAGGAGTAATAATAGGAACAGTATTAAGGTGGATGTGGAGGAAGCAGCCTTGTGACTAGCTTACAAATATCAGTTTTTGAAACTTCCCTCTTTGAGCTAAAGATCCTGTAGGGTGTGTTTATAAAGATCCTGTAGGGTGGGTTTATGGAGAAAAGTAGCAACAGCCAAACATGTCCCAAAGGTGCTTTTTCAGGAGGCAACTGGACTTTCTTGTTTTTCTTTTGAAGACGTTTCGCTTCTCATCCAAGAAGCTTCTTCAGCTCTGATAAGGATAGTGGAAATCAATCCTTCTATTCCCCACTGTCAGACCTGAAGAAGCTTCTTGGATGAGAAATGAAACGTCTTCAAAAGGAAAACAAGAAAGTTCCAATTGCCTCCTGAAAAAGCACCTTTGGGGCACATTTGAAATATATTTTCAAATATATTTTTCCCATTGTTCCCCAAATTCTCCATTTCCTTGCATAGCAGCATACCTTTTCAAATAAGTACATCGATTCTCCAGCTCTGGCATCCATCTGTATGCTTCCCCAGAACCACTAGAGGGAGAAAAAGTATTTTCTGTCATTTATTCAAGCCGGTGGAACTATCTATCATTCCGCAGTTAAGAATAGCGACTGAGCATGGCTTACGTTATAAAACCAAGAAAACCTAGACAACGTTATTAAACAAAATGTGTTTAAGAATCCAGGAATATTATTTTTAGACTGACCTCTTGCTTTACAACAAAAAGGCTCTGAGATGACTCAAATGGAATATTTTTTACAGTGTTTTCTTCAACTATAAGATGAGTACAGTGTTCATCACCAACAGGCAAATGCTGTCCTCCTGTGGAAGAAAAGTAATCAATTCCCGTTCATTTTCTAAAACTTCTTTTGCAATCTACTGTTAGGAACTGTGCATAATAAGAAATAAAAATATATGGTAAGGACAATATCACAATCTAGTAATCAAACATCAAAGCTAAGGTTTGCTCAACGCAACTATATAGAAAGAAAGTTACAAAAGAAATGCAAAGCTTATTGGTCTAAACAAAGGTAGATTTTTGACATCCTCCCATAAGGGAGTGAGGTTTGCTGTTTATAAACAATAGCTGTATGTAACAGTTGTTAACAGTATAATAGCTGTCTAAAACAGATGCTGTATATAGAGAGCAAACCCCACTCCCTTCTAGCACTGAAGATGTTACCTAGTCTGGTAATGAAATGCCTGCAAATTCAGAAAGCATCAAGAATTCCAAAGACATACATGAAATGGAATAGCCATATTACTACTAGATTTCTTATTATAAAGATCAACTGCTATACTATCTAAACATTCAAAATAAATAAAATTTAATAAAACCTCACTCTTGAAATTAGTATGCAAAATGTCTACATTGATTGTGGTGTCAGTTATAATGGAAAGTTCGTCTGTCTTAGGAAATCCATAATGTACTGTAATATGACTGTGGCTTAGTGTGAGACACAAATTTAGCCATAATGATTTAACACCACAGGATGACTAAAGGTAAGAATGGATTTGACTGAATTGTGAACCCAGCCATAACCTTCTCATATTTACCCTGCATTTCTGTCATTTCTTCCATGTTCTTTTTCTCTTCCTCAGAGAATCCAAGAAAACTTAAAATGCAGTCCTGAAATGGTGGCACTTTAAATTCTTTCCTAAATTCTTCATCGGCAGCGCAAAAATCACTAAAAGAAGGAAAGGACAGAGAGAAAGGAATGAATTTAAGGCAACTGTATTCAATTTTATTTCCTATTATTCTGAAATACTTGCTTTCAAGCTAGGAGAATGCTATGCAAGGCCTTTCTCCAGGAAACATCATACATACATGTCATTTCTTCTCTCCCAAGATCTATAAATCCACTCTGCTTTCATGATTGGAGTGCCAAGACTCACAGCTACCTGCAGACCAAGACAAGGAAAGACACCTTTCGTTTTAAAATGCCATTAACTCTTACATCAAGGTACAGATCCATATGTCTATTTCATCTTCTTGTCCTTGATAAAGCCTTTAAGATTTTAAACAAAAATAGAGAGGCAGGAGATTAAATGAGTCTGGGTTTCAGTGAGTCTTCTCGATATAGAAAATGAAAAGGGCAAGGGAACATATCTGAACTTTACAAACAAGTATTACAAATGCAACCAGGTGTTCATATCTATTGACCTATTCAAAAAGTAACATCAAATTTTAGTGTAATTTCGTGACAATCAGAAATTTTGCATTGTCTCTTCAGCCTGCGTTTGAATCTCATTGCATATATAAACTATAGAGCAGAAGCTTTTAATTATGCTTCTGAACAACCTAAAGGCTTTATTTAGGTGCAAACCGACATGCTTTAGTTCAGGAGTGCCAAACTTGCATCATCACGGCGTCGTCACATGACGTATCGGGACTTTTTTCCCATTCGCTAATCTGGGCGGGGGTGGGGCCAGCACGTGATGCACCCAGGCCACGGGTTTGACACCCCTGCTTTAGTTGTTAAAGCAATCAATTAATTCACATAAGAAACATGGGTTAGAACAATTACAACTTCATTTAAGTTTTGAGAAAGACACATTTTTCATTCATTCATTATCTACAATCCCTTATAGTTGAATATCACACTACTTCCACTATTATGTAGTCTTAGATAAAGTCAACATGCATTTTTTAAAGGAAACAGTTATTTGATAGGCTATAAATGGAAAACCACTTGCATAAACCACAAATTTGCTCGTTAAAGGCATTTAAATACCACACTGTAAACAGATGTATTTTATTAAAAAAAAGTGCAAAAAATAACAGTATTACATCCCAATTATGAGACAAATCTTGTCTATAACCAATACTTAGGCACTGGCCTGCTATATAATTTCTATATTAGGGTATTTGCTGTATTTTTCTGAAGGATAGCAAGAGCTTGCCCTTGATGGATTCACAAGTGATCAAATTATCAAATAACATACAAATTCTATTCAATTTTTCAGACATGCTACAAAATATTAGCATGCCATATACTGTAGCAATAAAATATATAACTAGGAGCTTTAAATGACTCTTAGGCTATTCAACCTAATGGTTATGACCACTTTTAACCACACAAAATGTGTTGTTAAACAATATCAGAAGAGTTCCAAAAAGAACCACTCTTTTCCCTTCATCACAATCATAGAATTGATCACAAGGAATGTAGTTAAAACAAGGTTCCCCTCATTCATGAAAGTAGGAAGGTACATCAAAATATATATCATTGGACATGTTTCGTGGCTGTACTCACAGATGAGGTTCATCAATAAATGTCATTGCAGTATTTTAAGATTGCATCCATGGATCAAAAGTCTGTTTCTGTATCCCCCTTGCTGCTTTCACAATTAGACTTTGAACTCAATACCCATTGTTTTTAAAGCCTTGAATTACAGAAATATAAATATGTGTGTGTGTGTTTAAAAAAATGTTTTGTTTGTTATTTGCAATGAACCAAATATTCTGATATCTGTAAAAAGGAAATCTACACGTAAACCCCAAATGGAAATTTGAAATTCACTTACTCTGAATTTGTCTCCTTGTGTAGAGTTAGCCACTAGATGTGTAACTTTGGAACTGAAGTCCCGCCGAATAATCCCTCCCATATGATGAACCAAAGTCACTAGTTTAACCTAAAAGCAAAATTGGAGCCCAGTTGAGCAGGTTGAAATAAAATTGCTGCTGGACAAAGCAAGGATGTCGTTTACACTGCGAAGTAATTTCTCTTGTTGGTTTACTTAGGTAAACTTAAGCCTCACAACAACTGTGCAATTCAGTTTGAATCCCTACATCACTTTAAATCATTGCTTCTTTTAGCAACAGTCTGACTAAATCACAAAGTGGCTTGATTTATACAAACAATGCTTTACAAACTAATTGCCAAGTACACAAATATATTAAGGCCGAACTCAAAACAAATCACTTGTCATTATGTGTAAAGTTAACCCTGCTATAATCCATCTAATGGATATTATCAACTGAATCTTAAAAATTGAATGGAATTTAAAACCCATGTCTGCCTGGTGTAAGCACAACACAATATTAACAGTCAACAAATTACTTTTTTGTTCATTTCAAATGTGTTGGATTAGATCAATCCAATGAAGGACTCAGAGGTTCCTTGTATCTAAATTCTGAAGCTCTACTCTAATAGCAGGTAAGTCCAAGCTTGAAGTTAATGTCCAAATATTAACTAATATTGCAATTGTTCCCCACAACAACCATATTAATAAACATTTGCAGAAAGAAAACATTCTCACCAGTTCATCTTTCTTCCTGAATCCTGTGAAGCATAACACAAGATTCACCATATTTGTGCAGTACAGTGGACGACACGTGATGGGTAGAGACTGAAAGAAAACCTAATTAACACCATTTCCAAAATTTTCATGTTTATATTTGTTAAACTTACTGTAACCAAAAACCACAATCAAGAGCGCCTTTAATATAGTGCAATTGCAGGGCCTTAAGAAAATAGGACTCTGAACGCAGAAGGGATAACACTAATAACAGACACAAGACTTGTATGCCCCTTGACTCTTTGGATGCATTCCAAAGACCCTCGAGAAGTTTTAATCCTAGGCTGTCACAAGACCATGGGATTCTCTCAAATAGGCTGGATCCAAGCCACACAGTATTTTAAAGATAATGAGTGCTTTGTATTTTTTTTTTAAGGAAAGAAATGGACAGTCAGTGCCAACTTTTTGGGCACATGTTTGATGTGGCTTCCATTTGCTTTTCCCGAGGACAAACCAGCTGTTGGGTTGACCAATTGCCAGTTCCAGGCTAGACTCAAGGACAGTCCATGGAAAGCATCTGACAAAGTGAAGGGTAGAAGTTAGTAGCACACGCCCCACCATTTTGAAGTCCTTTTCTTCCAGTAAAAGACAAAGTTGCTATTTCAACCAAAGCCGACAAAAATTGTTCCCGACTGTAGCCTCAGAAGATTTCACAGCAACAGCAACAACAAAAAAATAGGACCTTATTCAGAACAGGGGAAATCTATCCTCCCGACAATATACATCATCTTGCTTGGATTCAATTTCATTTTAATATCTCTCACCCGGCCCATTACTGACGTTAGCCAAGCATTCGGGGTACCATGTCATTATCTGAAGATTTTAGAGAAATACATTGAGTGTCATCAGCCAACTGACAGCACCCAACTCCATACCCCTAATGATCTCTCCCAGCAGGTTCACTTCAATGCTACAAAATACTGGAAAGAATGAAGCCCTGAGGGATGCAATATAATAGGATGTCCTCAGAAACCCATTGTTGCCTATAGAAAATGCTAGCAGAGAAGGTGTTTTGTATGGTATGAAGCATCTCAAAGAGAAATGCGTTTCTCACACACCCCAAAAAGATGAATCATACTGACACACTGCAGAGCAAGGACCTGATTGCAGCAAATTACACTCAGTTCACACAGCCCCAGCAGCGAAGTTACTAAATATTTCTCAAAGCTCATGTTATTAGGCATTTGGAGACCATTATCATTTTTCATAAATGATTTTCGAACAAATCCATACTGACGCCTATTCAGTACTTTGATGACTTTCTAGAGTTCATTATGTTTCCATACTGGAAGTTTTAGCATAGTTTTGCTATTCCTGCTTTTGCGTAAATTACTTTAAATAAGCTTCTGATAAGGCACATTCAAGTAAAGAAAAATGTTTTTAATTCAATGACAGGAAAAGCCGTCAACTCCATTCAGGAGATATATCAAATATATTTTAAAAGGCAGCAATTTTCCATGTCGCTTTTATTGTTTTCTTACCTCGCCTTGTTTAGCACACTGAAATACAACTGGGGGCCCGAGGATCCTGCAGTCTGCCTTGTTCAAGTTACTAAAAATGGGTTCTTCAAAGTCTGATATTACAAAGACAGCCTCAACCTCCGGCGACTCAGAGTCATCACACGTTTTCATAGATTCCATCTTTATGTAGGGAACTTTAATATCCTGCATTGTTTCAAGATAGATAAGATATTTATAACAAACATATATGTAGCAATTAACAATAGCACTTAAGAGTTATATACAGCTTCATCTTGATTTACAGTCCTCTCTAAGTGGTTTACAGCATCAGCACATTGGCCCCAACAATCTGGGTACTCATTTTACCGACCTCGGAAGGATGGAAAGCTGAGTCAACCTTGAGCTGTTCAGGATCGAACTCCTGACAGTAGGAATGCAGAAGAAGCCTGCAACACTGTGTTCTAACCACTGTGTCACGGCTCCTGTAGGTTTTCTATGTTGTTCCCCCAAAGAAAGAACTAGGCTTCTGAGCGCTGAACATTGGGACAAACACAAGCATATGACTGATTCTTTTTTCCTAATAGAAACAAGACCTATCTAATTTTAATTCTGCATCCTCAGTATAAGACTCATTAATTTTTACAATCAGTTTCATAAAATCTGAAACCAAAGCAGGCATGTGAGCAATTTCAAAGCAGATTGGTGCTTCTGCTCACTTGTTTCCACAGGGTACCGTTCACTTCTACCAGGCCTTTCATTTATCCTTCTACTAAGTTTTGATAAGAGTGGCTTCCCTCTTTCTACTCCAATCCCAAATAGTGCAACATGCGGCATGCAAACAGAGATACCTTTTTTCCCCACATATCATACAGCTAATACTTATTATTTTTACTCTGGTTCACAAGAAATAAGTTTTCATTTCATTATTTTATAAATGGAACTTCTGTTGTCTTAAAAGCTATATAGGAAAGGAGAACTTTAGTATGAGAACGACACAGTAAATCAGAGTCCCAGATGCAGTGAGATTTTACTACTATCAACAAACAAATTCACAAACCTCTAAGGCTGCTGTGAGTTTTTCACATCTTGCAGCTTCCTGAACTAAAATCACCTTGATTTCAATCGGAGGTATTTCCTCTGTTGGGAAAGGAAGAAAATAATCAGCCTAAAGAAAACTTCAAGGGTTGAAGGAATTTATCATCCTTCTCAAAAAGAAAAGTGAAGAAATGAAAAAACAGATGATTTGTCTACTACATACATCCCAGAAATAAAATCCCTGTATCCAAAGTTTCCTGAAAAGCAAATTTGTTCCCAGAACAGAAATGATAGTCTTGCAGACTACATTTTAACCAATTGGGTGCAGATTGCAATAGGCCTAGTTGAAGTGAGCAATCAGAAGAGCCATCACTACTCCACATAGACAGTGGGTTATATGAGCCATTCGTCACTTTCATAAAAACAGTATTATGTCATGCAAAAATGCTTTACATTTTCAACGAATTAAGGAAACTACCCACGAAAAACAATATGACAGTGATTTTTCGAGAAGCAACTGGGCTTTCTTTGTTTTTCCTTGAAAATGTTTCGCTTTTCATCCAAGAAGTTTCTTCGGCTCTTTGAACTTCTTGGATCTCTTCTTCAACTCTTCTTGGACACATCCAAGAAGTTCCTTCAGCTCTTTGAGCAATCCCACGAAGAATACACTACAGTATAATCCAGCTGGAAAACGGTTAAGAATTAGTGACAGGGATCTGAGCCTCCCAATTCAGAAACAAGTGCAACTGGTTTCTGAATTGGAAGTGCAATTCATGATATAAGCCTACCTTATATTGAAATTCAGTTCCAGAAACCGGATGGATGCACACTCCTGCCAATACTCTGCAGGCTAGGTTCACTCTGAAGTAAACCATACTGCTTGGTTGCTACCATGAAATGACATACAGAGGCTTTCATCCTAAGTCTTTTGTTCATGAAAAGGGATTGCCAGAATTCTCCTAGCTGGTCCACACTCGCCCAAATAATTTGCATAAGGAGCAAACACAAGTACAGGTAATCCTTGACTTAGAACAGTACATTGACTGTTCAAAGTTACAATGGCACTAAAAAACATGACTTATGACTGTTTTTGCAGTTACAATCTTTGCAGCATCCCCATGATGTGATCAAAATTCAGAAGCTTGGCAACTGGTTCATATTTATGACTGTTGTTGTGTCCCAAGATCCTGTGATCCCCTTCTGCGATCTTCTGATAAGCAAAGTCAATGGGGAACCCAGGTTCACTGAACAATTGGGTTGCTAACTTATCAAGTGGAGTGATTCACTTAACAGTAGCAAGGAAGGTCATAAAATGGGGCAAACTCACTTAACAAGTCTCACTTAACAACAGAAATTTGGGACTCAATTGGAGTCGTACATCGAGGACTACCTGCAGCATTGTATCAGAAGTGTGCATTGTTATTTCTGGTGAGCTGCAGAAACCTTTGCAAAGAGCTATTACTCATCCTCAGACCAGGATCAACTCGGTTAAATGCATCACATTAAAAAAAGAAAAGAGAACAAGCTAAGCAGAAAAGCAGCAAATTCTCCAAAACAGTAATAGTTGGTGGAGTTCTCTCCAAGATCTGGACCGAAGGTAGGTCTTTGCAGAAGGTTGAGTTGGTCTTTTCTCTGCAGTGGTTGTCCTCTGTCCTGGATATCATTGTCAGTACCACAGGAAAAAAAACCTCCTGATGGGCCAGTTTTAAGGAAGCATTCCAACCGGGGTCCCTGGGATTGATAGGCTGCTTGGGAGAATCACTTCTCTTGTTGGCCTGAACTGCCAGCTTCAGATAGCATCAGAGCCAGAATGCTCTGTGTTCCTTGTTTGAGCTATTCTTGGTATAAGGCCTGAGCAGGTGGTATCTTATCTACCCAGTAGTTAAGTGTGAGGTCTCCAATCCCCTCCTGAACTGGTGAGATTAGGAACTCGGTTGTTTTCTTGCAGAAGTTTCATTACCCAAACTAGGTATCAGTACTGGTGAGATTGTTCCAAGAAGGATCGAGACTTGGAAAATGTATTTAATATTTTGCATTGAATTTCTTAGAATCTTTCTAGATTTCATCACTTTTACCTGTTGAATAGCAAGCCCCAACAGAGAAAGCCTCCTTGTTAGTGAAATATTTTGTGGAACATCCATTTACAGATCACCCAGCCACCCACCC
>JANHJO010005831.1:17418-29236 GCA_032468235.1 Pseudoxyrhopus heterurus | reverse complement strand
TTCCTTCCTTCCTTCCTTCCTTCCTTCCTTCCTTCCTTCCTTCCTTCCTTCCTTCCTCCCTCCCTTCCTCCCTTCCTTCCTTCTTTCCCTCCTTCATTTTCTCTCTTATTCCTTCCTTCTTTCCTTCTTTCTTTCCATTCCTATATTAACCACTTCTTTCCAACACTTTCTTCACTTACACACTATACAATATATAATGTTTTTATTCAGTTGTGTGAAGAAGTCATAGTGTCATTGTAGCCTTGAAATAGTCCTAATATATTAAGCGGATTAAATGGCTATATTTCTTTTTTTCACAGCAATCACTCTAAACTTGTGCATTTGTTCTGAAATTGTGAAAATAAATAAGAAAAGCAACCAAACAGTTTCCTTGATAACATTGTAATAAATTCTACAGAGATTAACATTGAGGACACAAAAACTTTCTCAGTTCCAGAATATATTCTCCCTATATCTATAAAATTCGATCACTGTGTTTTCTAACCAGGAAATGATTTATATGCAGAAGCATGACACACTGAGAAATATTGTTTAATTATAGGTTTCCATCATTTTTGAATTCAGTATTCGGAAGTATAAATATGATATATTTTGGTTCTAGGAAATGTTTGGTGGATCAGAAAGTTTTATGCTTAACATTTTTACCTTGAAATAATATATAATATCCTTATCCTTATTAATCAAATGTGGTAGCACAAGTTCTTTTATTCTGGCCTGAGGTCTAGGTTTTTAGTTGTAAATCTTCTGCAAGCTCTGATAATATTTTGACTGTTAATACTACTCTATAGGAAAACTGGTTCACATCTATTTAGAAGTATGGGTTTCATCAAATTAACCTTTTGTAACTACAGTATTTTTACCAAGGGAGAAGAACTTCTGGTCTATGGACTTAATCCATTTCACCAGTCTAACTCCTTGTTAGCAGTGTTCCAATATTTCAGGGGTTGCCATAAAGAAGAGGGGGTCAACCTATTCCCTAAAGTACCTGAAGGCAGGACAAGAAGCAATGGATGGCAACTAATCAAGGAGAGAAGCAGCTAAGAACTAAGGATAAATTTTCTAATAGTTAGAACAATTAATCAGTGGGATGTCTTGCCTTCAGAAGTTGTGGGTGCTCCATCACTGGAGGTTTTTAAGGAGGATTGGGCAGCCATTTGTCCGCAATGGTACAAGGTCTTCTGCTTGAGAGGTGGTTGGACTACAAGACCTCCAAAATCTTCCAACTCTGTTATTCTGTTATTGCAGCACAGTGGATCTTGAACAATCTCCCTTCTTCCCAATTTTGCTAAAGCAGGAACCATCTTTGAAGACATTCCCATGCTTTTTCAAAATGAGCACTATCATAATTTTGCTCTTTTCATTTTCAATAGTAATCTTTAAAAATAATCCTACAAATGACCTTTGTTGATTTGTATTCTGTGACTCTTTTTAAAAAAATCTCATTTGATATTTTTTACATTTCATGGGTTGAAATTCTGTTAAATTGTACCTGGACTATTTGACCCTTCTCTTACTGTACCCTTCCTTCTCAACTAGCTTCAACTTCTTGCTTCCATCAATGGAAAATTTTGGTTTTCGGAAGCTGCCAGAGAAGACATGAGAGAGCAGAGCCCTATGAAGTAAGGATCTACATGATCAGGAGAATGTCTAAATCTCTTTCTCACCAAAGCTTGCAACATATTTAGGGCAGCTTGTGAGCTGTCCTAGATATATTCCAATCTACTTTTGGGGGGAGGGGAGGAGGAGGAGGAGGAAGAAATGATGTGAACACATCTCTGTTTTCATTTCCAACATGCTGGGCTGCAGCCAGCAGAGCACTAGATTGAACAGAATGAGCTGTCATTGGAGCACTCCAATTTGACCTTCAAATTGCTCATAAATGAACTGGACTTTTGCTTCATCTTTCTAAGAGCCATGCTGTTTAAATGGAGACATACTGGAAAAGGAATGTGCTGCCAGAAATGGATTTAAAGTGGTGCACTAGAAACTATGCTTGGAATGTAATTCCAGGAAGGTTAGCATCAGCACACTCAAAACCTTGTGAAAACATAGCACAATATAATTGTGTGTTATCTTAGTTCAGATGATTAATTGATGGTGCACACCTGGCTTTGACATATGTTCCGGATCTGGAAGAAGAGAAATGAATTAGATATCCGAGATAGTTGTCACACTCTGAAGTTTGATATTATGCACTAGGGGAAAATTAATATTAAGTACGCATCCTAAAACTTAGCACTGAGTGAAATATTCCAATATTCCATATGAAATAAAGTTCTCCACTGAATAGTTTATCTTCAACCGAATTGTTTTGTTATGTATTTTTAAATCAGGAAATGTTGTTATTAGCTCACCTTCAAAAAGGAATATTTGAAAATGTGCCTCTAAAATATGAGTGTACCTTTTTAAATAAAATACCTGCATACTTACACTTAATACACCCATATAGATCAGTTGCCAGTGAAATTACCTTCAATACATAAATTGTGTGTTTGGGCCTTCAACCCCCTGCTTAGGCAGGAAAAAAAATATACAATTTCAAACAAATGGCTGTCCAATTTCTTCTTAAAAGCTTCCAGTGTTAGAGCATTCACAACTTCTGGAGTTGTTCCACTGATTAATTGTTCTAACTCCTCAGGAAATTTCTCCTTAGTTCTAAGTTGCTTCTCTCTTTAATTAGTTTCCAATCCACCCATTGCTTCTTCTTTTGCCTGAAGGTGTTTTGGAAATTATGTTGATTCCCTCTCTTGTTCTTTAACCATTTAGATATTGGAACAGCACTATCATGTCACCCCTAGTCCTTCTTTCATTAAACTAGACATACCCAATACCTGCAACCATTCTTCATATGCTTTAGCTTTCAGTCCTCTAATCATCTTTGTTGTTCTTCTACTGTATGTACTCTTTCTAGAGTTTCAACATCTTTTATACCTCATGGCAACCAAAATAGATGTAGAATTTACATTCCCTTGCACTTCCTGAAGAAAAAACATCTGTGAAAAATTGAAATACCTGTACAGACTCCTAAATACCTCTTGGAGGAAAGATCAATGCAAATCGTAAACCAAACTCTGTGCTCTGATTGGTCTCTTGCCATTTTTTTTAATTGACAGCGCAATGTCCAAAACTAAAAAAAATATAAAGTACAATAAAGCTGATAGTTATCTTCCAATTCCATTCCGTGGAGATTTTTGGTGCATATTTCAGATGCATTCTTGAGGAACAATACTATTTGATTGAAAATTGGATCTTGTTTTCTGAAACCACAAATCTTGTATAATTGTCTTGTATAATCGGAGTTAAATTGCCTCTTTCTATAATCCTGAATAGAATGGGAGGGTAACTTGAGTTAATTTTCATTTGAGATCTCAGTTGCAGAACTGTCTGATTTACTGTTTGATAAACTGAACATGCTTACTTCTTCCTGGAAATACCATCGTTAGGACAACACCAAACCCTGATTCTGTTTGTCTATATAGGCCTCTTGGAACTTTTCTCATGTTTAATAAACACTATTCTTCTTAGGGTTCCTCCTATTCATACAACAAGCCCAAGATATAAAAGTGTTAGCAATTGACAATTTGCTCTGTAACTCTTTTTTTTTAAATATATTTTTATTATTTACATATTGGTATATTGAATACAGTGTAATCGGCCATGGCATTCCAATTGCAATCAAACAGAAGTAAAAGCGAAATAGCATATATGCAAATTTACATATACAAGTTTTGTACGAAAATTTCTGACCATCATATAGTACATCAACTCCTCTATCATTCTAATATTTACATTCCTCTCTCAATAATACAAACAGTGTCTCTTTCCGAGTCCCTCTCACCTGATTCTTTTGTCTTTCAACTTCTACCTGATGTTTCTATCCATTGATAAAACCTGTTCCATATTAAGTAGTATTCTGTATCTCCTTTATCTTTTATTTTTAGTCTCAGTCTGTCCATTTCCGTGCAGTCTAGTATCTTCCTTATCGTTTCATACTCTGGTGGGGTGTTTTCATTTTTCCACTTCTGCGCATATACAATTCTTGCTGCAGTCAAGATGTGTAATATTAAATATATTGTTCCCTTGTCATAATCCTCTGATGTGATATCTAATAAAAACAATTCTGGTTTGAAATCTATGTGTTGTTTGCTCTATAACTCTTATTGCAAGGGTGTCAAATTGGATTTCTTCGTGGGTTGGATCAGCATTGTAGTTCTCCTCCACGGGCCGGCTGGGGGAGAGATGAGACGGATGCCTCCTGCAGAGTGTGAGGGGCCATGCATGCCCCTTGTGCCCTGTCTTCGGCCTAGATGGCCTCCTGCAGTACTTTGACTAGAAGGTTGCTGCAGGAGGCCGGCCAGGCCATCCAGACTGAAAACGGGGCATGGGGGGCATATGCACACCCTTGCACCATGCTTTCACTAGCAGAGGCACTGTGGGCCGGTCCTTTGCTATTTCCAGGCCAGCCCCCAGGCCACATTTAAGCACCCTGGGAGCCAGATCAGATCTGGCCTGCAGGCCTTGAGTTTGACACCTGTCTTATTGCATAAATTATATACAGTAAATTACAAGTCAAAAACACTAAAATCACTTCCTGGGCAATTCAGTGCCACTGTATGTGCTTTGCCGCTGACCTTATCTTCATGTCTGAGTCATCAAATTCATAAATTAAAATGTTTTTGTCTTGTTATTATGGACTGACTGGACAATAAACTTGCCTCTTACACTGAGATAGAGCTTACAAGGTAGAACTTCCAAATTAATTTGCTTATAACAACACCAAAATGTCACCACAGCTCTTAATGCCAGTAAAGACTTATTAATCAAATATATTAGACTGAATACATCCAGAAAGGGAAAGTCATTCCATTCTGTGTACAAACTACCATTCTTGATTAAAGGAATTAAATGCTAGCATTTTTTAAATATGTTGCATTCATTCAAAAGAAGCTGCCCAAATAGTGTAAACCTCTGGAAATGTTTTAAGTCTGTCAACAATGTGACAATATCTATTGAACATTTTTTTAAAAAGAAGTTCTCAATTTTTCATGATGTACAGGGTGAGGAAGTATTCAAGACTTCTCATATCTCCTTCTAATGGTAGTTTAGTTCTCAATTCAACCACTTTTTGAAATCCACAAATCATTGAAGTATCATCCCACTTGAAATTCTGTCTTACAAGGAACTTAGCTGAAAAAATGTATTGCTTCTACCTCTTGTTCCACCTGTCCATCACTGTACATTTGAAAGCAGTAAAATGACTATCACCCTAAATTTCAGGTGCTTCCTTTCTTCACAGGGTGGTTTAATTCACATTACAAGGAGTAGCCCAAAATATTACAAACTAATTCCTCTTTTGAAAGAATTATATTGTATCTGTGATGGACTAGGACCAGACATGAATGTGACACAGCCAGCTGAGAGTTCAAACTCCTCTTTAATGCTCCAAATATCTCCTCAAATGCTCCCACATTCTTGGCAAGTCCCAGAGCAAAGCACACACAGACACGGCAGCCTCTGGCTGTTTCCAGTCCAGCAAAACAAAGGAACAGGAAAAGGAGTCCACAAAACAAGGAACAAACAACGAGTCCACAAAGTCAGGAACAAGGTACTGAGTCCACAAAGTCAGGAAGAAGGCACTGAGTCCACAAGTAAGGAAGAAACAAGTAGTCCTGCAAATTCCAAATGTCTGTACTGGCACACCAAACTCTACCAATTCAGCGTTTGTCCCAACAAATGCCCCTCCCACAGTGTCTCCTTAAATCTCTGTCCCCAGGTGTGCCTTGTGAAGAGGGGCAGGATGCTCTCCTCCCAAGTTGTCAGGTTGGCCTGCGCTGTTCCCGCCTTCTCTCCATATTCCCTGCTCAGGAATCAGGAGGAGGCAGTCCTTGATCATTGCCTGAGCTTCATCGCTCCTCATGTCCACTGCTAGCCCTCTCTTGGATATCCTGCCCCCATTCCTCACTGCTAACAAGCCGTCCCAATCCTGAGGGGCCCTTGCTTGCCTTGGCCTGCTCCTCCCCACATTCCTCCAAAGCCAACAAAACTGCCCCCTCAATCTCCATCAGCTCCAGCTCTGGATTGTCCTCCTCCACAGATTCAGGCTCTGATGTGGGCATGATAGTATCCAGGAAACTGAAAACAGCTGGACCAGCAGGATCTAAAGGAAAACTCCCAAGGATGTAGATAGGATTCTCAGGTGGGTTAACCTGCCACCTCTATATTATGACCCTCCTGGCTTGTGAAGGCTGCCTGACAAGTAATGTGCAGTTGAGTCCATGAGTGGAGTATCTATTTTTTGAGGGTCACCATATGACTTGAAAGAGATGATGGCAAAGAGTCTTTGTGGACTTGGATATTCTAGAGGCAATTGGACTTTCTTGTTTTTTCTTTGGAAGATGTTTTGCTTTTGATCCAAGAAGCTCTGACAGGATAGTGGGAAATGGAAATATTTATATTCCATGCTGATAATCTGCATCCTTGTAGAGGGTCATTGAAGCATTTGGAGAATTATCTGTGTCCTCAGGATCACCTGAGTAGTGCTCCTGGTTCCTGTAATTCTTTCCTCTGGAAATCCATTTCTATTCCACACTATTCAAAGGGTGTTCATCCTAAATTGTATAGCTAAAAGTCTGTAGAGTCCATTCCCCACTATCCTGTCCGAGCTGAAGAAGCTTCTTGGATCGAAAGCAAAACATCTTCCAAAGAAAAAACAAGAAAGTCCAGTTGCCTTCTGAAAAAAGTACTTTTGGGACAACCATGACCTGGATGACTGAGAATCTCTACAGACTTTTTGATATTCTAGATTATTTTTAGTCTACTATCTGATTTTGCTTTGTTGTGAAGCTGGGCTTCTGCCGGGTTTCATAATGATTACTGGGATGACATTAGCTAATTCGTTGATGACATTGATGGATTTGGGAGGGGTTAGGTCAAGCATCCTGATCTCTTAGGAGCTTTGGATAGCATCAGCCATGGCATCCTTTGGGACTGTCTATAGGATTATTGTTGGAAAAATTATATTTTAGTACTTCTCCTCTTCTGATATTGGATTCAATGGTAACAGAATGGTAGTGTACAGGTCAGGCACCCATCTTATATGGGGGTGCCTAGATATTTAATACTATTTTTGCTCCTGTATGACATCTTTATGAGGCTATTGGTCACCTGTCATTTTAGGTCCAATATCAGTTTACTGATAGTTATAACTCATATTCTATTAACAGAATAACAGAGTTGGAAGGGATCATGGAGGTCTTCTAGTCCAACCCCCTGCTCAAGTAGGAAACCATATACCTTTTCAGAAAAATGGTTGGCCAATCTCTTCTTAAAAACCTCCAGTGATGGAGCCTCCATAATTTCTGAAGGCAAGTTCTTTCACTGATTAATCATTCTATCAGGACATTTTTCCTTAGTTCTAGGTTATTTCTCTCCTTGATTAGTTTCCATCCATTGCTTCTTGTTCTACCTTCAGGTGCTTTGGAGGATAGGTTGATTCCCTCTTCCCTCCCTCCTTAGATATTAGAACACTGATATCATGTCACCCACTAGTCCTTCTTTTCATTAGACTATACATACCCAATTCCTGTAATTGTTCTCTGTAGGTTTTAGCATCTGGTCCCCTAATCTTCTTTGTTGCTATTCTCTCTACTCTTTCTAGAGTCTCAACATATATATATATACAGACAGACAGACAGGCAGGCAGACAGGGGTGGGATTCTACTGGTTCACCGGTAGTTCTCTTTAGCCAGATGCAGGCAAACTGTTCGTTCGGCGATGATTTGGGCCCACCCACCTGCCCCTGGGCTATTCTGAGCTTTATTCCCAGGACAGATTGCTGCCCGTCAGCTGTTGTGACTCACCAGAGCTCCAGTAATAAGTAAGATTTATTGCTATTTGCAAATGAAACACGAAGCACGCGCTCACCAAACCGGTTGTTAGACCAGTTGAATCACACCACTGTATACTGGGTGCCAATACTGGATACAATATTCCAAGTGTGGTCTTACCAATGCATTATAAAGTGATACTAACAATTCTAAAGCATTAGGCCCTGAACAGGACTACACTTTATAAATTTTATTTTAATCTGGCTGTAGCATATTTTTTTAATAATAATCAGATCCATGTGACACAATTAGTCAATATCTTTAAAGTTTATTCATAGATGGCATGAATCCTCTCTTGAATGTTTTCTATTCAGTGAAGTATGTTAAGAAGGTGCTGGAAGAATTTGCAAAGATGTCAGGATTATCAAATCACATTTGAAGTTATTTCTTCAAACCCCTCCTAAAATTCAAAGGAGGCATCTGGAGACTTAAAAATTCTAATGGCATATAAACCTTTTAAATATTTAGGGGTCAATATTACCAAAATATTAAGAAATACATTTATAACCATACTGCAACATGGGGAAAAAAACTTAAACAAGAAAATGAAAAGCTGGCCTAAAAAGATACATCAATATTTTAGGATGAATTGCAGCTGTTAAAATGTCCTTGCAAGACTCTCTTTTTAAAATTCCAATGCCTCCCAGTAGAAATTTTGAAACAGATATTAAGACATGGAGAAGAGGGGCTGGGGAAAAAGTTTGTTTTCATGAAGAGAGAGGGTGGTGGTGGTGGTAGAAAGAGATTGAAAGAGAATCTATAAAAAAAGTTATATAGACCTCTGTAGCAAGGAGGCTCTGAATATATAACTTAAATATCTCTATATATTAGCAAGCAGCACAGTTAGAACTGTGTTTTGTTTATCTTAACAAATCTATCTAAAAATGGATCAAAGAGAAACAATATCACAGCCAGATACTGTTCTAAATCTAAATTAAAATAAAATTAATCATGGTTTTACAAAACTGAAGCACTACATTTGCAAAAATTTGCATGCAGTCTTGATGAAGAACACTTCTCCTCCAGCATTTTTCAATAACATACATAGATCAGGATAATCATTACAGTCTGGCTCAAATGAAATTTGAAGAGGTTTTAACCTTTATAAGACAAAATATTTCTACTGCAAATGGAAGCTGTAAAAATGACAACAATGGCAACAACAAGAAGAAGAGATCAAGAAATGATTAGATGATTATTTGCCATAGTTTTCTGGTATCAACTTGAATCTTGTTAGGTCATAAAGATGTTAGAGTTTCAACTATTTGCCCTTATACTAGTTTCTAGAATTTAATACTCAGCTATTGGAAACAATCAAAAGCAATAATGTTAAACGTTTATAGAATAGTATTGTAGTTAGAAAAAGTGATTTACTTTTTGACTTAAAGAGAATGCTGGCTCTGATGAATTCAACTTCATCTTCTATGTGAATCCAACTCAACTTCCAATCTCTCTTCCATTGACACTGTTCTGTCCTCACTGCATGTTAGTCTGTGTGCAGCTTGACATGCAGCTAAACCCACCTATTCTCCAATAAAACAGATCGTGTGCATAGATCTGAATGCTTTATTGAAAGAACAGGACATGGTGAAACTGTGGAAAATAGGGATACATACAATGAGAACCAAATACAAGATAGGCAGTATTGAGATACTGCTGAACATAACAATTAATAAATACAAACAATTTAAATCTCATCAGAGATGCACTGTGTGTGGGATGTGAGTTTGTCCTTGGATGATCATGTGACACAGATTAAGATGGATTCTTCTTTGTGCTTCTGCCTTCTCCAAATGCTAAAGGAAATGGAGTCTGGCTTCCCAGCACTTGTTTGAGAGTGCAGGCTGATGGGTAAAATCGGTTGGGTCAGCTTCAAACAATATACTTGGGGCACATTTGACCCTCCGGCCACTAGATGGTGCTAGAGAGCAACAACAGTATAAAGGTTATATGCTGTGGCATGACACATATGCTAGTTGCCAAAAGGCTGAATTTTGATCACATGACCATAGGGATGTTGTAACAGTCATGACTGCGAGAACTGGTTGTAAGTTCTTTTTTTTTCAGTGATGTTGTCATTTCATCATTTTGCTTAACAAATGATTCTAAGTCAAGGACTGTCTGTACTGAGATATCCAGGCAGTCACCTGGAGTGGACTCAAATGTACTTTGAGAATGCAGTCACTCTAGAACAGGGATGTCAAACTCAATTCCATTGAGGGCCACATCAGGGCTGTGGTTGACCTCAGGAGGCTGGGCAGGCATGGCCCACTGGGTGGGTGTGGCCAATTGGGTGGGTGTGGTCAGCTTGACACCACTTCCCAAATTGCTGGCATGTTTCCTCTTTGCATTGGGTAGATCTGGCTGAAGCAACATGGGCCTGATATTTCCTCTTCGCATTGGGTAGACCTGCAGGCCTTGAGTTTGACACCCATGCTCTAGAACCTTGAAGTAGTTCTTCAACTTGGAAGGAGTTTGGAAGAGTGTGATGCCCTGACTTGGTAAGAGCAGACTTTTTAGGATCTCCCTTAACGATCACAAGACACGGGAGTCCTTCAAATATTAAACAGTCCCAAGAAGCTTGGTTTAATATAGGCTTACAGAACCTAGTCTGCCTGGATTGATCTCCATAGGAAGCAAGATCCCACTTGGTTTGGAGATAAATAGGTTAAGGCTCTTTGTCAAAGAAAATTATAAAAATGTATCCACTGTATAGAAGAGAATATTTATAGTTCAGAGTTGAACTGTGGGATCCTTGATGCTCTCTGAGTTTGGCCGTTTTCTTCCAGATTCTTAATTACCCAGCTGGATAACATAATCAATGCTAGGCAGAGGTTTGATTACCAAACTATGTAACATCATCAGGGGTAGCTGATACACAGATGTATCTGTGAAGTCCTTGGAAGTAAAGGCCAACCTAAAGAAGATTTGATTTTTTTCAAAGAAAAGCCCAATTTTGTAGCGGCAGAACGTTTCTTTTCATTTATATGCAAAGAATGTGTGATGATCATCTAAAAATATTTTTTTCCCCCGTTTACTCCCAGAAGTGCTTTACCGTTCTCTCTGGGGTTTTTTCCCCTCTTCTTTTCCAGTGTGATAACTCTTCTTGCTAACTTGCAATACATAACAGCATGAAGCCCAGCGTGTCATGGGAAGATTCAGAAAGATGCATATTTAGCTACTTTTGCTTCTTGTACGATTTTGCTCTGTGGGTCTTGAAGGAGACCTTAGAATTTATCAGGAGGAAGTAAGCATGCCTACTTTTAAAGAATGCAATAGCCAACAATAAAACAAAGAAAGAAACTATTCTGAACATGTGCAAATCAGTACTTACGCTCATTTGATTCTGGTTAATTACAAACTAAACTGTTGTTTTTTTTCCTTATTTGTTTTTAAATCCACCACCATTCATTCAGAAGAGTATATACCACAATGCCGTGGGGAACAACCTGTGAACAATCTCAGGTGGCGAACAGAATTTTTTTTATTTGGCTTTAACTGGCTAGTTTTTTTCAAACAGCCCATTAATTTTGCATGCTGCAGCAGTTTTAGGCATAACTTCTATAATATTCACCATTTGCTGATGCAGCATTAAAAACGTTCGTGAAATGAGGGGAAATATAGACCAAACTTTTTTAAAAAAATCTCCCTTACTTTCAAAGGATTCTACTGAAATGGCCTGTCGTTCATTTTTATTTTCTCTTTGTCTCCCTCTTGTGCTATGATTTTTTTCTTTCTTTTAATTCACTCAAATGGTTACATTAAAAAAAAGATGTTTACTCTCCCCCCTCCCCTGTTTTCATTTAAAAAAAAAATCCTCTGGTGTGTGTAGTCACCTGTAACAGTGTTTACTGTTTGCTTCATCTTTTTGGCAATAAGTGCCCACTCAAATGTGACTTGATTGTGTAACACTGATCAGGAGACCACACAAT
>JANHJO010005829.1:18555-31482 GCA_032468235.1 Pseudoxyrhopus heterurus | reverse complement strand
ACGCTCTCCTTCAGGTGTTTTCTCTCTTGAGATTTCTTCGTCCTCAGGAAGTTTGGTTGTGAACTGAGGATTTGTTCCTGAACTGAGTTCAGCTGATTTAGCTGATTGTTTGGTTGTGAACCGATTTGGTTGTGAACAGAAGCGTTTGTGAACCGAGGTTCCACTGTACTGATTCATGATTGCAGCTTAGTTTACTTTCAAAGAATTCCAATTTCAAATCATAGATACATCCTATCACCTACATTTTTTCTTTAGCAGGTACTGCTGAGATGATTTTTTTTTAAATGATAACTAACTCATGATTCTATGCTCATAAATAGTGGTTGTGGTATTCTGTGCAATTTAATGGTGGAATCCCATATTACTTGGGAGCATTGCAATAGTCTACAAGAATTGTTGGTTTCTCTTCGCAAGACAGAAAAGAATCAATATTGGACAGGTTTCCGTTACTGGCTTCTAAGACAATCCTGAGTATGGTACCTCCCAAAAGTGAGTGTGGCAGGATAGATTAGGCAAAGGTGAAAATCTGCTAAATACTAATATTCTTGTCCCTTATTATTACACAAACAAAAAAGAATTGTACATGCTCAATGCCCATTTTAGTTTTTTTCCTTTTAATGAAAAGTGGGAAATCAAATGCTGCTCCTTCTAATTATCTGTAGCCATATCATCTGGACTTTGGGGTTTGTTGGAGGATTCCAATAAGAGTTTAGGATTGTTACTGTAATTTAAAACAATGCTTGTATGAATTTGTGTTCATTTTTACTGATCATTTTGTTATTTCCAGCCAGGTTTGGAGATGGCTTATATGACTCTTATATGAGAATAGATCAGATTAGATATCCAGAACCTACAAATGAAGAATGCACCCCTTCTGGTTTTCCTTCACTAGGGAGATCTAATGTAAGTAATTTTCCTGCTTCTTGAGTTTTGTTACTGCTGGGACAACACAAACTAGATGCTTTAAAAAACCAGAATATTAATACTAAGCTTATGCAGTGCTTCTGATTTGATTCAAAACAGCTGCTTTATTGTGAAAATGTGACAGCTATGTGTACATTTGTTTCCAGGATCTCATAGCTGCTTAAACAAGCTGCACAGAGGTGCTGCATTCACTCTTGTACATTAAGGAACTTCTTCCAAATACAGCCAGAAACACTTCATAACCCTAACAAGTACATCTATATCAGCAGAAGGCAGTAGTTAAATATTGTGTCTGTACTATCTTCCAACCATTCAGCATGATTAAAAATGTTACAAGTACTTCTCATTTAACAATTGTCTCATAGAGCAACCATTTTCAGTTAATGATGATTAAAAAGTAACTTTGCAACCAATCCTAGCATTTATGACCTCTCTAGGTCTGTAAAGCAAAGGAAAGCTGAAATAAGATTACAAGAACAGTCATGGTTTCACTTAGCAACTGCTTCGTATAACAACCATTGTCCTTAAATGAGGACCACGATAATATACCAATGGTATTTTCTTAAGGATCCATGGTATCGGCAGGGGAGAAAAGACCATCTTCACAATTCTGTCATTTCTGCAAGCGGGCGGGACTTCGCAGGCGGTTCTGCAGGAGGAGAACGGAGGGGAAACTTGCCTTGGCCACAGCAGGGAAAGCCGACTTTCAATACGCTGCGGGAAAACCACAGTGAGGGTGGCTGCGCGTGGGTTCAGCCCGCAGTATCTGGCGCCCAGCCTCCGCACCCTCAGTACCTCACAGGCACCCGCCAGGTCTGTCAGCCCCCAGCAGAGACAGCAATGTGCTTCAGCCAACCCCGGCTTTGCTCCGCTCCATTGGCACTTGGCATGACTGAGCCGAGCCAGTGCTTTTTTTTTTTAAAGATGCACGCATGGGCGATGAGGGCTGGGGCCGACGGAGCGGGCGGATTCTGACGGGAAGCCTTGCAGGGTGCTCCTCCAAGAGGCTCATTTCTGACAGAGTTTGGAGGAGAGAAAAAGTCGCTGTTGTGGGCAGGAAAGAAGCGACCCCAGGGGGCTATGGTAGGCAAGCCGTGCAGGGCACGTGGCTCGCTGTTTTGGGCAGGAAACCGGCCCGGGGGGCTACGGTAGGCGAGCTGCATGCCGCTTGCTGTTTTGGGCAGAAAAGAAGCGGCCTAGGGGGGCTAGGTGAGCCGTGCGGGGCGCATCGCTCGCTGTTTTGGGCAGGAAAGAAGCAGTCCGGGGGCTAGGTGAGCATGCCACGCATGCACTTAGTTAGGGCCAAATTTCGGGGCCATGGCTTAATTTCACCACATGCGCACAAAACAGTGCTGGGCCTTTTTTGGGGGGTGGGTTGTGTTTTATGAGAAACACGGTATTAGTGGAGATTTCTTGTTTTTCACAAATATTAAATACTATATAGCCTTGCAAATAGATTTTTCTGGGGCTCATTATCCACCTTTTGTTCTGCTTTCCTTAGTGGTTTCCCCCCTTAGTAGCATAAGGATTAGTGTTCTTCATAATGGAAATGGACTGACAATAACAATAGGCATGTATAGGTAAGAAAATAACATAATTAATCAAGTGGTCTGAATTCAGAGATGTCACAATCCTCGTCCTCATTATACAAGACCATTAATCTAAAACTATATACTTCTTGCCTCTTTATGGCTTGTTCACTCAGCTGACAAAGTGAACGATCTGGCTTCCATTTTTTTCAACATTTACAGGATGAATGTTTTCCTGTTGGTAAACATCAAGATATTAGGACTAATTAATGCCTGTATTATTATTTTAACCACGGTATTTACTCAATACGAGGGTGTAAGTGGCAAGAGTAGCTTTTTTCTCAAGTGGTAGATTTGAAGAGTTGCATTTTGAATGTTATAGTAATTACCTTTTATGGTGAAATAGATTAGAAAAATGTCAGTAAATATTTCTTTGCAGAAAAAGTAAGCACTGGAAAGCATCTCTTTACTAAAAAGAAGGGTTTACATTATAGTTACATATCATCTTGTATATATCTATGGCCATTCCATAGTCAATATTCTTCGAGTTACTGTCAATTAACTAAGTGTTTAATTACAGGACTGAAATTTACTGGTTTTGTTTTTTAAAATACAAAAAGGAATTTCCTAATGTTTCTTTTGGAAACAGTAATGTCTTCTGTCATTTTGATCGTTTTTGTAGAAATGATATATGTCTTAATCAAAGTCATGTATCTTTAACAGCTTGTTAGAGGGGATTGGTTAGATTGCAGCAATTATGTCCCAATTGTGACAACAGCCTTAACTGTAAGATGCTCTGCAAATACTTTCAAGCAACAAAAATATTCAAGCAAAACCAAAACTTGGTTGCATAACTGATCATTGAAAGAAAAGGTTGGCCTGTATAATTCTAGCATACTTTCATGCATGCCACAATTGCTTCTCAGAAGCTTATAGCTAAGAGGGGGGAAATGAAATTTGAATTTGGCAAAGAGATTCAAAAGCAAATACAGCGGGTCAAATCTTATAAATTGGATCAAGTCAGTTGAAGCCATTAGCCATTTCATAGAGTAAATATTGCATTATTGACAAGCTGTAATATAGTGATCATATTAGTAGTATCGATATATGATGATATAAAGAGGCCTGAATCCGTATGCATCAGGCTTTATAATCCAGATTTCTTGTATTGACTTAGTGAAGGTCATTGAGGTTGCTTTGTGCATAATATGTGTATCATAGAAAGAAAGCATCACCGAGAGATTTGCCACTTCATATACCATACACATAGACTTGTTTTCTCTACAGATAGGCAATATGAAAAGCTCATAGGCATGTCCTAAGGCAGTGATGGCAAACCTTTTTCGGTTTGCGTACCAAATTGCTTGCGTGCGAGTGCTCCCGTGTGCCACCCACCCACAATGCAACGCGCGGCCGCATGCGCACGTGATCCCCAGGATTTCTAGGGAAAAAAAGAGCTGAAAAACAGCTGTTTTTCAAAAAAAAATTCCCTAGAAACCCCGGGGGTTGCATGCGCAGTGGAGCTGGGCTGGGCGACAGCTGGCGTGCCAGGTGACATGGCTCCGTGTGCCACTTTGGGCACACGTGCCATAGATTCACCATCACTGTCCTAAGGTTTATACAGGTAGTCCTCAGGCTACAACCACTCATTCAGCATCTATTCAGAGTAACAACAATGCTGAACGAGAATGACTTGCAACCAGTCCTCAAAGTTGCAGCCATCGCAATGTCCCCAGAGTCATGTGATTGTGATTTGAGCACTTGACAACTAACTTGCTATTATGACAGTTGCAATGTACCACAGTCCCATGATTACCATTTGGGACCTTCTTTGCTGGCTTTCCACAAGCAAAGTCCGTGGGAAAGCTGGCAAGAGGTTGCAAGTTGCTCACCTCCACTCCATAATACTTCTTGTGGCACCTGCCTGCCTTCCTGCATTCCATAGCCATTGGAGAACTAATTACTTGTCATTTTCTTGAATTACCTGTCATTTTCTTTTGAATTTCTAAGACACTAAGCAAATATTTTTTCTGGCAATTGGCTATCCTTTTATCTGGCATATGAAAACAAGAAACTTGCTTTTTATTTTATTATAAAAGATAAGATATTGCATACAATTTCTATGGAGCATAGCTTAGAGGCTGAATTTTCCACTACCCAAAGAATAGATGTGAGAAATGCTTCTAGTTTTATTTCTAAAATAGTTTAGTCTGAGGCAGAAGTGTCAAACTGGCGGCCCGTGGGCCGGATGTGTCACGTGCTGGCCATGCCCACCCCTAGTTTAGCGATGGGAAAAAGTTGTGATACATCATGTGACAAGTTTGACCCACCTGGTCTAAAGCATCCTACTGCCTCATGTTCATGTAGCCTGAACGTTATCTGTGTGTGAGTTAATTGCTAGCTACTTTGTTTTCATTTTATATTTTGTCAGTTACAGAATATCTCCTTTCACTGCCAATTGTTTTTTCATTATTCTGTGTTACTTCAAAATAAATATAAATATATTGGTAATGTTTAACCAGACTTTTTTCTAGCTTATATTTTATCTAAGTATTGCATGTGGGACAAAATTACAGTTCAGATTCCTTTCCTGTTTGGACTCTATTGCTATTCTATTTTTATCTGCAAAATGCAAAAATTGTGTCCAGATTTCTTTGTCCATTAGGAGATCAAATGTTTCTGAAAACATTTGAAACCTGGTTGCTCTGAATTAATAAAGAATTGCTGATTGGATTAATATCCTGCAAGGGGCCATCTTATTCAAAATTTTACAGCATTCCTCTTTCTGCTCAGTTCAACCATAGATACTGAAGAATCTGTTAACATGCTAATTCTCTGGATCATATTTTCTGTGACTTCTAAGAAAGTTGTATGTCTCAAAATACACTGTCTGTATTTTCCAAACAGATATAGCAGTTAAGCAGTAAAATACAGATCTTGGTGTCCTGAAACTACATTTTCTGAACCAATGTCGTAACTGTTTTGGCATTTCATTGAAAAAGGTATACAATTAGTTTTTCAAAAGAGTTATTAATTTGCTGTTTGGGGGAGTAAAAATTTGCTATAGAAATGGAAGAAGATAGCATTCTTCACTGGCTACCCCAGACTTATATAAAAGCTGTTATTTAGTTGCAAATGTTGGTTTCATTTTTTTGAAGTTTAAGTCTAAACTAGAAGATGTCTCAGTAGTTCTTACAATTATTTCATAAATTTAGGACAATACCTTGCAGGTTCCTTGCAAAAATCAGTAAGGTATGTCAGACTTATGCTGGTCTGCCTTGTGTACTCAACAAGGTACTTTGCAGAATGAAGATGACCTAACCAAATCCTGTAAGAGTGGCTCATTTCATTCATTCATTCATTACACTTGCAAGGTAGCTACTCTGCACCAGTTTTTAGAATAGGACATTGCTTTGCTTCATTGCATTATTTGGGAGTCTATTGCTCACATTGCCTACACTAAAATAGAATCTGAAGTGAGCATCCAAAGTTACAGTTGTTTCAAATTGAGATAAATCATTTTTAATGTTTTCTGACTATTTTTGATTTGCAGTTTTGTAGGAAAAATATTTAGTTCCTTGTGTGCATGGAACAAAACTCTTTGCAGGGCTCAAAAGTGAGTTAATATTCTAGAATACAAAACATATAAACATGCCTTCATAAAAGATTAAAGAGAGGTGGGAATGCACTAATTTAAGAGCAATACGGAATTTTTGGTAACCAAATTCATTAATTCTATCTTAATCCTTTTGGAAAGATTTCATTCATAATCTGCGGTTATTTGTCTTTTTGGTAATTTGCTGTTTTTGAGCTAGTGAAATCATAATTTGCAGGTTCTTGGTTGCTTCAAACTACACTTTCATTACTTGTTGCTATGCTGACTGAAGAGTAAATGTTGCAAAACTACTTTAGTGCATGCTAATACAAATTTTATTATATCAGGTTTATGTAAACATTAATTTATTATTACATATTTCTTCTGGAGTTAAATGACTTGCTGTTCCCAAATGTTAAATTTGTGAATGCTAAGGATTTTTTGTTTCATCCTTAAAGGTAACTACTAGCACAATCACAATGAAGGATCATCCTTTGACTGGGAGCCAAGTCAAAGTTGAGCAATTATTTGAAGACTCTGGAAATAGAAGGAGCAGTACTCTTCAGTCCACTGGAATAAATGGCTCTGAAAGGTCATTTCCAACTCCAGTAAAAGATAAAAGCGCTGATAGTATCAGCACCATCAAAAATAGTGGCAGCTCAATAAAAGCACAGAAAACTGGTTGTCAGTCTGCAGAGCAAGCACTGAAGCAATATAAACAGCAGTTAACAGCCTATGAGCAACAAGAAATATTTAATTTTCCTGAAATCTATTTTGTGGGTCCAAATGCAAAGAAAAGACAGGGAGTTATTGGTGGCCCCAGCAATGCTGGATATGATGATGAACAAGGCAGCTATGTTCATGTACCTCATGACCATCTTGCGTACCGATACGAAGTACTTAAAATAATTGGGAAAGGCAGCTTTGGCCAAGTAGCTAAAGTGTTTGATCATAAACAACACCAACATTTGGCTCTAAAGATGGTGCGCAATGAAAAACGATTTCACCGGCAAGCGGCAGAAGAAATACGCATCTTGGAACATCTCAAAAAGCAAGATAAAACTGGCAGCATGAATGTTATACACATGCTAGAAAGCTTTACCTTTCGAAATCATATATGTATGACTTTTGAGCTCTTGAGCATGAATCTGTATGAGCTGATCAAAAGAAACAAGTTTCAAGGCTTCAGTGTGCAGCTTGTACGTAAATTTGCCCACTCGATATTGCAATGTCTGGAGGGGCTATTCAGAAACAAAATTATACATTGTGACTTAAAACCTGAAAATATTCTTCTGAAACAGCAAGGGCGGAGTGGAATCAAAGTAATTGATTTTGGATCTAGTTGTTTTGAGCACCAAAGAGTTTATACTTACATACAATCTCGGTTTTACAGAGCCCCAGAAGTTATCCTGGGAAGCCGCTATGGGATGCCCATAGATATGTGGAGTTTCGGCTGTATTCTGGTGGAACTTCTGACTGGTTATCCTTTGTTTCCAGGAGAGGATGAGGGTGATCAGCTAGCTTGTATGATGGAGCTCCTTGGAATGCCTCCACAGAAATTGCTAGACCAATCCAAGCGAGCCAAAAACTTCATCAATTCGAAAGGTCATCCTCGCTATTGCAGTGTAACAACTCAAGCTGATGGGAAAGTTATTCTTAACGGTAGCAGATCACGAAGGGGTAAAATGCGCAATGCTCCAGGCAACAAGGACTGGATCACAGCATTAAAAGGCTGTGATGACTCTTTGTTTATAGAGTTCTTAAAAGAATGTCTTAATTGGGATCCTTCTGCAAGGATGACTCCTAGCCAAGCTTTAAGACATCCTTGGATTTGTAAACGAGTACCTAAGCCTCCCAGCGTGGATAAAAGTTCAGGCAAACGGATTGCTCACTATACAAGCGCTTTCCCAGGGATAAATTCCAGATTACCCCCAGTTGTTGGGGTAGCAAACAAACTGAGAGCTAATCTACTGTCTGATTCAAATGCCAATATACCTCTATGTACTGTGCTACCAAAATTGGTCAGCTAATAGAGAATTACATATTCCCAGGATACATATTCTGTGTTTATTATTATCTCCTTGAACGACAAAGAGATTAGTGTAGGGCCTGGGGAAAAGATTATTGAAGGCTGAAACTTGTGTAAAAAAACTGAATGAAAACATAAGGGCTATAATTATTTAATCAAATTGTTTCAGCTAGAATGGTATGCTTATTGTATACATTTGTTTATTCAGTGAGATCACATGATGTATAACAGATTTTAGAGCAACGTTATAAGAAACCACAAAATCATTTGTTTATGGAGGCAGTCGTAACCAGAAAATTGAGTGCAATGTGGTTTCAAGATAATTGCACTTAATAGTAAATTCCTTACAGAATGCTGGTCAAAAAGCACAAGTTCTTAAGCTTTTTGTTTTTCAGGAATTATTTTGTAATAATTTCTACATATAACTACAAGATTTATGAGTTTGCAAAATTAATTTGCGAACTCTCCTTCAAATTTTTTGTAGACAAGCACCTTGCAAAAATGTGTGGTGAGCCAGAGCTATGAAGATAATAGTTTTTGGACTCTCATTTTAATGTTTTTAATTCTTCATTCCAACATCTTAAATTGAATTAATTGATCACAAATGGAGATAAAAATATTTCTTGAGAAAATTTCTTGTGTATTAAAATAAGTTGCTTTTAATTTTAGTAAAGGATAAACTGAGAAAAATGCTGTTTTCAAATCTCAGATGCAAAAAGATGGGTGCTTCAGATATTTTGTACAGGAAAATGTAACGGGCAGCATCTGTATACTGGAAAATAAAATTATTTTTACTAGTGCACATAAGCTTGCCTCTTGGTTTTCCCATTCAGGATCTTGATTATGAAGATTTGATCTTTAGCAAAGCACAAAACAATACTATTCTAGACCTGAAGTGCAGTTTAGGTATATGGTGCAAATTTACTGGATCACTATTAATGGTAGCCATTTGCATTGGATGTTCACTAATCAGTTGAAGATTAACTATTATTTAAATTCCGTTTTCCACATTGGATGCATTATATGTTGTAGTTAATAATTTATAAAACAGCTAATCACTGAGAAATTAATTTGCTTCCCCTTGTTATTGTGTTTACTTTGTTTATTCTCATGAGTTAATGTCACAAATGCTAGATTAGATGCAATTTCTGTACATCTATATTAATAATAATACTACATAGGTAGGAAATGTGAAGAGTCCTCAAGAATGGAGATTTTGTTGATGGTCACTAACCTTTCAGAACCAGAAACCTCTATTGCATTGATATATATAAATTATTCCATTTCCAAATAAATACCTTAATTTCTCTTTATTTCAGATAGTTGGGTTGTTATATCTGCATAGCCATTTAAGATTATATGAAATTAAGAATTCTGTCTTAACAGTAATACTGATCACGGTTGAGGCTTTTTAGATTGTGAACATCCTCAAGGCAATTCAAATAAAAATATTTTATTGCAGTAACAGACATTGAGTGCATAAAGCATTGCACATGTCTTTCTAGAGATATGTCCAGTGACCTCAGTGGAATTTATTCCCTAATTCATTTGTATAGCACAATTTAAAGGAACTCTTTACTTGAATAGTTTTTTTTTAAATTTGCTTGGAAAAAAGTATTTCTCTTACTGAGAAATGTCATGTGTATTGTAACGTACTGTTTTTACTTTTAAAGTGCATAGTTTAATATAATGTGAAATATGACATTAATATTGCAGATAAGGAACAATTTACTTTCACCCTGGCAAGAAAATCTTTTGCAAAATGTTATTTTATTGCATAAACATTTAATGTTTATTGCATTTGTATGGCATTCCATTAGTTGAGGAATTTGGGGCAGTTTACAAAGAAAATAAAAAAAAGTAAGAGCAAGTACAATAAAGCAAACTAAAATTGAAAACTTGATTTTAGTTGCACTTTTATAAATCATTGCATTTTGTTTTTTAATTGTTCATTCTTTGTATAAAATATAATAAATTTCCACAAAAATATCTACAAGCTATAGTGAAATATCTAGGGTACAAAAATATCTGGGAAATAAAATACAAACATGTAGTCCTTGACTAACAACAGTTCATTTAGTGCCTGAAGTTACAACAGCACTGAAAAAAAGTGACTTGTTACCATTTTTCACATTTACGACCATTGCAGCATCCTCATGGTCATGTGATTTACAGTTGGATGTTTGACAATTGGTTCATGTTTATGATGGTCGCAGTGTCCTGGTGTCATGTCATCAGCTTTGTGACCTTCTGACAAGCAAAGTCAATGGTGAAGCCAGATTTACTTAATAACCATTTTACTAACTTAACTACAATGCTTCACTTAACAAATGTGACAAGAAAAGTCATAAATGGGGCAAAACTCAGCAAATTTCTCACTTGGCAACATAAATTTTGGGCTCAATTGTGCTCGTAAGTCAAGGACTACAATTTTCTCTTTTTAATTACTGTCTTTAAGCTTTTTAAAAAGGGCATCCCCGTTCCATTTTCTTGTTTCTTTGACAGAAAAAGCTCCTCCATGGTATTTTTTGCTAATTCAAGGAGAATAACAAAAACTGATTGTGCATCATGATTAGTAAGACATTTCCCTTGCCTTTAATAGGCAATTTGTTAATGGAAACAAAAATGTTCAAAAATTATTTGCATCGTTTCACCATCTTGTAACATCTGTAAAACAGGATATTTTCTATAAGAGAATGGTCTTTTCTGGGTTTTTACCATTCCTATTAAGAAAGGAAGTTAATTTAGGCATAACATACTTTTAAATGAGGTAATTGATACAGTTATGGAATTTTATCAATTGAGGAATAAAATCCTACAGTAACATTCCATTTCTATAAAATGGCCGTTAAGGAAAATGCAACAGCAGCATATTGGCTTATTTAGCATTTGGCACTGGTCTGTAATATTCTGTATGCATAAGTAGACTGGGTTTATTGGTATTTTATACCCCAAACAAATATAATGTTCATCTAAATGCTTTATATTTATGTGGGAACTAAGTTAATCTCTTCAATTCTATGAAAATACTCTAGCCCAGAAATGTTAGTTGAAATGAATTTTCTTGAAAGAAACATATATGATAGAATAATTTGAGGTGAAATGTTCTGTTTCCTAGATTGGAACAAAGATCTAATAATATTAATAAATTGCATTGTCTCTTCAATCTCTTATTTCCAAAGCAATGTCCTAGTTCTTGTACAATAAACAAGAAAACGATTATGTCCTTCTAAAGAAATAGCCAACCTAAAGCTCTTCAAAGCTTCTGGACTACAGCTTCCATATTGTTCTTGACTTTTGCTGACTGATTTATGGAACTTGTAGATCAAATCTGGAGAACCTGAGATTTTCTAAGCAAGAATTGTTGGGCTCTTTGTTGGAACTAGCTTATGATTGTTGGGCAGTTGAATGTCCTTGCGCCTTATATTCGTCATCTACATTTATTTCCATGCAACATATTCAGGAAGTTCAGAGGTTCCAAAGTGACCAATAAGATCGGTTGAGTGCTAAACTGCATGATAATTTGGAATGTGTCTGAGGGAACGTGTCTAAATGTATATAAATGCAATGGAAAAAGTGCTCCAACGTAAAATAACTCTAAAAATAAACTCTTCTTTTTCAGATTCAAGTTGTGGGTACTTCAAAAAAAAATTCACCTATTGTTTAGCATTCAGATATAAAGGAACACCTATAAAATCTATGAGAAATTAAAATTTGTTTATTTAAAAAAACCTTTCTCAAATGTTCGTTGAAGAACATAATAGAAAAATGTTTAATTGAAAGCAATTGTGTGTTTTAATATCACAGTGTAAGAACTGAAGCTAGCATTGAAATTCAGCATTTTGAGACTCATTTGTGAAGCCAGGTTTTAGCCTGTGTGCCAAGAGTGGACTAAAGATAAAAATGAGCATTATGAATAATAACATACGTAGGTATTAGCAAAATGTTCTTGCTTTGCAATAACATACAGATTCATTGGGATTACTGATTGTGAGAAAACCAGAAATAAGTTCTGATGGGAAGGGATTGTAAATTTGTTTCGGAAATGATAACTCTACATACGTATTTCCCCTTAATTGTCTATTAGCCTGAGCCATTACTTTGACTTGGCTTTTTGCTGATGGATCTAATATACAAAATAGGAGCCCACACGTTTCTTCTAAAAGTGACAATTGGCAAATGAACTTAATTACACTATAACCAACACAGAAATGCTAAGAGAAAGTTAAAACACAGTAAATTGCAAAGATTTGGAGTGAAGCTTTGATGATCTGAACTCAGAAAGTTTCTACCAATGATGTAACATTAAAGTAGCAGAATGAATACAACTACGCAGACATAACTTATGGATAAGGTAGAGATACAGTTCAAATCGGGATGCTGTATTTGAAGCTAGCCTTTTAACAAGACTGAAAAATATATTTACTGAAGAATTTTGACTGAGTTTGCACATTTTGTAATTTAGCATGAATATACTTAGTCATTTTGGCTTGATTTATCGCAGCCAGCAGTATAGCATGTTGGGTAATGTCAGTTAATTTTAATCTAAGCATCGTCTGTGAATATAGATTTTGAGTTCCAATTTCAGACCCATCATGTTTCCAAACAAATGTATTTATTATACAGTATATTTTATTATTTACTTATTCAATTTCTATAGCTGTGTTCTGCCCCAGATTAGTCAAAGACACTCCAAGACAGTTCTTAAAGCAAAAAACCCTTTATTTTACTAATACACAAATGTCTCTTTTATCCAAAAACTGTGAATGTTCCAACCTTTAATTAGTCCTGGGCAAGCTGCCAACTAGATAAGAAGTCCACCGATAGCTGCAAACACGCAGTTCTCAAGG
>JANHJO010005823.1:10284-22428 GCA_032468235.1 Pseudoxyrhopus heterurus | reverse complement strand
CCCTGGGCGGCCGCTGGTGACGCCGGCCTGCTCGTTGCAGAGCGGGATGGTTGGCTGCGCGCTCTGGCATGTCGTCCTGGACGGCCGAGCTGAAGGCGGGCGCTTCCCCGGCTAAGTTCTTCGTGGGCTCCCGAGATGAGGAGGTGGACTTCTCGGGAACAGAGCTGAAGATGGAGGAGCTGCCCTTCTTTGAGGATGAGGAGGAGGAGGAGGAGGAAGAGTCGGTAAAGGGGCTTCTTGCTCGGCCTGCTTCGGAAGGAGCCGTGCTGGCTTTGAGGCGGGGGAAGTCGGGGGACACTGACTGCCCCCGGCGCCCGGGAAGGTGGGCTGGAAGTCCCCTGGAGGGCATCGCCGCGGGTGGGGGGATGCCCTGTGCTCTGGGGGCATCTAGCAGGGAAGGCTCTGCCTGGCGGGTTCCCTTTCTCTTGGAAGGCCTTGTTGGTTTGGGCCCGCATGTGTTTTGGTGCCCCCTCCCTTGGTTTTGCTTTTTGGCCTGACTTTATGGAAGAGCCTGATGTGGTTTTGCCAGACCGCCCACCGCCCAGGGTGATGCTACTGTTGCTGCGGCTCTCTTGCAGCCTCCAGAACGGCAGATTGTGGTTGGCATTTGCGCCATGACCAAAAAGTCCAAATCTAAGCCCATGACCCAAATTCTAGAGCGGCTGTGCAAGTTCGAATACATCGCAGTGGTGATCATGGGGGAAGATGTCATCCTGAACGAGCCGGTGGAGAAATGGCCGGCCTGCGACTGCCTCATCTCCTTCCACTCCAAAGGTGGGCCAGCTGGCGTCCCGGCTCCTCTTCCTGCCTGGGTGCTCAGCTCGTGGTCAACATAGTTTTCCTCCCCGAATCTTCCAGGGTTCCCTCTGGACAAAGCCGTTGCTTACGCCAAGCTCCGCAACCCTTTTCTGATTAACGACCTTGATATGCAGTATTACATCCAGGACAGGTAGGGTTGTGGAGGTGGATAAACTTGATGGGTTATTATGGGCTGCATGGTACGTTGTGCCTCCAGCAGCAGTCCGAATCTGCACCCAGATCTTCCACCAGATCTTTGGGTCATTTTTGGGTGGAAGCAGCTTAGAGGCCAGAATTTGGTTAACTAAGCTACTAGCAGCAGCAGGGAAGAAGAGCAAGGCAGACTGGAGCGAAGTAAACTCCTTGTAAACTCCTGTGGTCCGAATGTGGCCAAGCTGAGAGTGCTCTGGCCACCCGGGTGGGCCTGGGAAGCAGGAAGGTCAGAATTGGTCATGTTCCCTCACCCAGAGACCCCTGCCTGTGTTCCCGTCCTCTGTAGGCGGGAGGTGTACCGGATCCTGCAGGAGGAGGGAGTAGACCTGCCTCGTTATGCGGTGCTCAACCGGGACCCTGATCGCCCAGAGGGTGAGTGTGGGGCAAGCAGGGCTGAGCCTCCTCCCTGACCCACTTTGGAGGCAAGGCAAGTGGGTCAGTTGCCAGATAAGCAGGAAGGTGCCCCCTTGGGCTGCCCTTAAACCCCCAGGTGCCCTTAAAGCCTCAGCTGTAGACCAGGGTCTGAGAACGCACAACGTGTGGCTTTATTTGTGCAACCTAGTTGGGGAGGGCTAAGAAGCATTGTGAAAACCTAGAAAATGGATGTGCAGCACCGTGTTGTGCAGGGCTGCCTCCTTTGATGCCCACAGCAGGGCCAGGAGAGCCTTGGCATTAGAGGAAGGTGGCCTGAAGGCTGCCCTCAGGAGATGAAGCGACTTCTGTCTTGTGTGCAAAGAAGCACCAGGAAAGCTCAGATTTTGGCTTTGCAGGGTGATGTCTGCTAAAGAGCTGGTCTTCCTTGCTTGATAAAGGAAAGTATTTGTAACTCAGGATTCAAATGAGGAGTCTTTGTTCTTCTCTGAGCTTGGCGGTTTTCTTGTAGATGTTTCATTACCCAAACTAGGTAACATTATCAGTGCCGGTCTAGACTAGCACTGTGTTCCCCTTGATCCTCTGTTAGGCCACAGGTTTACCTCCACCCACTCACCACCAGTTACCCCCCTTGCCTCATCTCCAGGTGTGCCCAATTCCTGTTACCTCTCTTGTTGCAGCAGGGCGTGCCCCCCGCCCCCCTTAGTGCAGACTTTCCACCTCCCTGCCACTCAGAGCCAGAGCCAGCCTCCTCCAAGGATGATCCTGGCTGTCTAGAGAAGCCTGGAGGCTCCGTAGCTCCCCAAGAAAGAAAAGTTGAGGGGGGGTCAACTTCCTGTCTCTGAAGGCCCTGTGTTTGTGCAGAATGCAGCCTGGTGGAAGGGGAGGACCACGTGGAGGTCAATGGGGCCATTTTCCCCAAGCCCTTTGTGGAAAAGCCGGTCAGTGCTGAGGACCACAACGTCTACATCTACTATCCCTCTTCAGCTGGCGGGGGCAGCCAGCGCCTTTTCCGCAAGGTGAGAAGACTGCAGCTTTGGCTGGGCATCATCTGTCTGAGGAGGGGCGTTCCCATATGTGATACTTTTTACAACCAAAGCAGGAAGCCCAAGCCAAAGAGACAGGGCACAGTGCAGTCAATGTCAAATATTGAAGGGGCGATTTGCTGGCACCAGGGTCTTCCAATTCATTGTGGTCGGGACCCCTTTCAGGTGCCAGATTTGAGAAGTTAAGGTAATGTGCGTTTCCGGGGTACCTTTCCTTCCTTTGAATATTCAGTGAAGTGGAAATCTGAATTCCAGAAGTTGATTAAGATTTTGATTAAAGCAATTTTGATTTGGCTCAGCTGGAATGAAGGTAATGAGGTTATGTACATAGGAATGCACTTTAGTTTTATTGAACTACAGTAATAACTTCATCTTTTCCGTTTTAAACACCATTGGTAGGAAATAAGTAGTGGCATAAGGCAGCGGTCCCCAACCTTTCCACCTTGGCGGCCCGGCCTGGCGCAGAAGGGAAGGTGTGTGAGTGGTAGGCACATGCACGCACGCACAACTCCTTTGGTGTGAGTTGCGGGTGCGTGCTGTCTCCATTCGCATGAATGGAGCTTCGTGCATGAGCAGAGGGCGCTTGCACACACTCGAAGCTCCACTTGTGTGAGTGGAAGGCCCTTGAGCAGAGGGTGCTTGGGCTCGTGCGCAAAGCTTCAGTCACACGAGCAGAGAGTGCTCATGTGCAAAGCTCCATTCACATACGATGGATCTTCGCACATGAGCCGCCCACTGCTTGGGCAAGTGGAGCTTCACGCGTGAGCAAAAGTACCAACCGCTCGCATGAGTGGAACTCGGTGCGTGTGCTTGCCCACCACTCTTGCAAGTGGAGCTTCGTGCATGTGCGCACTTGCCCATTGCTTGCATGGCCCGGTTTGAAACAGGCAACAGGTAGTGGGCCGCGGCCCAGAAGTTGGGGAATCCTGGCATAAGGAATCCATTACATTTTGTGACTGAAAACCAGGAGACCTTCCCGGGCTTTTGTTACTCCTGCCTGTTTGTCTTGGGCCTTGCTGTCCAAGTGGAGGTGTCTTTTACCCCTTTGTGTGAGGCATCAGCTGCTCCAGGGCAGTTCGCCTCTCTAGCTGAGTTCCTGAATTGTTTCAGATTGGGAGCCGCAGCAGCGTCTACTCTCCAGAGAGCAGCGTACGGAAGACCGGATCGTATATTTATGAGGAGTTCATGCCTACGGATGGCACGGATGTCAAAGTAAGAGGAGGCGTTTGTGGGGACCTGCTGCAACGAGTCCTCTGAGCTGGACAGGCATTCCTGGTCGCCAAGGTTCCTTTGAGACCCTCTTAGCAGCTCTGAGTGGGGTGACATTGCTGGTGCTCTTTCATTCAGGTCTACACAGTGGGTCCCGACTACGCACACGCCGAGGCACGGAAGTCCCCTGCTCTCGATGGGAAGGTGGAACGGGATAGCGAAGGGAAGGAGATCCGCTACCCGGTTATGTTAACAGCCATAGAGAAGCTGGTGGCCCGAAAAGTCTGTGTGGCCTTCAAGGTTAGTCTTTCCCTCTGACGTGGGGCCTCCTGGGACCCTTCCTGAAGTGGTTAGCTCTTGTCGCTGAAGCCCTGGAATGCCTGGACAAGTCTTGGGGCCACCCTCCCCTCCCCAGAAGAGTAAGGTTCTTCCCTGGCTCTGAAGTCTCAGGCTGTAGGTGCTGCTTTGCCCAGTCCCTGCATCTCCCTGCTAAAACTGTAAGAGAGAAATGGGGGCTGTCGTGTTTGCCTCCTCCTGCAATCCCCTGGCCAGGGTGGCAGGGAGGGCCTGAGGGGCTCCTTCTGTTGGTAGAGTGCCTCAAAGAGTCCTGTGTCACTTCCCTTGGGTCTTGTCTCACCTTTTGCAGCAAACAGTGTGCGGCTTTGACTTACTGCGGGCCAATGGCCAGTCCTTCGTCTGTGATGTCAACGGCTTCAGTTTTGTGAAGAACTCTATGAAGTACTATGATGACTGTGCCAAGCTCCTTGGGTGTGTGGTGCTTCAGTTGATTGTCCCCTCCTGGAAGGGGAGGAGGAAGGGACCAGATTGGTCTGAATCCAGTCTGCCTTGGGCTGGTGGCCCTATTACCAAACTGGGGGAGGTGGTTTCCAACCAGTCCCTCCTCTCTCTGCCAGGAACATCATCATGCGTGAAATGGCTCCCCAGTTCCAGATCCCCTGGTCCATCCCCACGGAAGCAGAAGACATCCCCATCGTGCCCACCACATCAGGGACAATGTTAGTGTTGGCCATGCTTCCCTTTCTGGTCACCGCTTGTGATGCTGGCTCCTGAGGTTGGCCTGTCAGTAGGAGGCACATTCTTTTTTTAGAAAGACCACGTAGGTTTGGGGGCCTATTTGCGGTATTGCTGGATTTTCTGATAATGTGGAGTTGGTATTAATGCTCAGGAGCTTCTGGGTACAGAAAATTCAGTCCCTGGAAGTGCTTGTAACAAAAACAGATCAGGTGAAATGCAACTCTTCCCTCTTCTTCTGCCTACGATTTTGGAGCCTTTTGGGCTGAAGGCCCACAGCAGCTCCTAGAGTTCAGCTGAAATCAGTGTCCAAGTTCTGAGGCTTGGCTGTAGGAGGTTCAGGGAAGCCAAGGGGGAAGCCAGGCCAGCAAGTGTGGCCAGAGAGCCCAGGGCAGGATGTTCTAGCTGTTCTCTTTCTCTGTTTGTTGGTGATGATGAAAAAAATGGAGCAATGTTTTCTGGGGCTGTGGGAACAGCGATTGCCAATGTAGGTGGCATTTGGTTAAATATTCTATAAAAATTAAATTGGAGATGTTATCGCTCCAGTATTCTAAATTTCTTCATCATCATCATCGTCATTTTAGCCACTGTCTGTCCACTGCAGGATGAAGGCCTCTTCTGCATGTTTCCAACCAGTCTTTTGCCAATTGAGCCTGCAATACTTGCTGATGCCATCTCTCCATCTTGTTTTAGGTCTCTTTTGTGGACGCTTTTTATCAAGTGGGATCCATTCTATGACTGCCTTAGTCCACCTGCCCTCAGTTCTTCTTGCTATGTGACCAGTCCATTTCCATTGGCAATTCTTTGACTCTCTTGCTGGCATCCTATGCTTGTGTTTGTTCTCTAATCCATTATGCAGGATGTCTTTCTATCTTGTCTTATAATGCGGAGCATGTCTCTTTCCATGGCTCTTTGCGCCACGCTTAGCTTTTGTATTGATTGTGAGGTGAGTGTCCATGTTTGTATCAATTGTGAGGTGGGTGCCTGTGTTTTACTGGCATATGTTAGAGCAAGTAGCACACACTGATCAAAAACGTTTCTCTTCAGGCATAGACAGAGGTTGTTCTTGAAAATTACGCTTAGCTTGCCAACCACCTTATTCGATTTCCTTTATTGTATCACCCTCCATTGAAATCTGCTGGCCAAGGTATATGTAGTGGTCTACTGCATCTAGTTCTTCTCAGATATAAAATTTATATCTGAATTTATTAAACATAACCTGGCTCTTTTTCAGGTTTATTTTTAAGCCGAATGGTTCTTCTACTTTGTGCAGTTCTTGTATGTATCTTTGTAGCTCTTCTGGATCTTGTGAGAAGAGAACAACATCATCTGCAAATCTTAGGTGATTTAAATAGGCGCCATTGATTATTATTCCATCTTTTGCCCAGCCTAGTTTGCGAAATACTTCTTCAAGGCAGGCTGATGAAAGGATAGGTGTTGTCTTATCATACACCTCATTCTATGTTGATTTCCACTTTAAGATCATTAAGGAAAATTGTTGCCATTGTTTTTTCATATATTGATTGTATTAAGTTTATGTAAGCAGTGATTACGCCTTGGTTGAGCAATACCTTAATGATTGCTTACTGGAATACTGAGTCAAAGGCCTTTTCAGAGTCAAGGAAAGCCCTGCACAGAGACCTGGTGTACTCGTTGTGCCATTCAATGACTTGCTGAACAACCTGGATGTGATCCATTGTGCTGTAACCACTTCTGAACCCTGCCTGCTCCTTTGGCTGTGCATCATTTAATGTTCTCAATATTCTTTTTGCTTTTATCTTGGTGAAAACCTTGTAGATGACTGAGAGAAGGCTTATTCGGTGATAGATCCTTAAATCATCCTCGGCCGCTTTATTGTGTATAAGAATCACTTCAGCATTTTTCCATGCCTCGGATATTTTTTCTTCTCTGAAGCATCTCGAGTATAGTTTTTCTAGCATCTTGTATAAACTGTGATCACCAGCTTTTAGCATTTCAGCCCTAACACAAGTCATTTCCTGAAGCTTTGCCATTTTTCATTGATTTTATGGCACTTGATAGTTCCGCCATTAAGATATCTGTCATTTCCTCTTTTGTGAGTGTTGTTACTTTTGAGTGATCTTGATCTTTGTATAGCTCTGAATAGAACTTCCCAATTATTTCTAACATTTCCTGCCTTGTTCTACACCCAGAGCCATCTTCACGTTTCTAAACTAAGGAAGATGAAATAGTACCTCAAGCTCTGGATTAAAATAAGGTGCCTGGTTTTAATTAAGGTGGCGCTGGTGCTGTGCAGAAGGCTGCTTCTCTTTTATCTCCAAAGCCTCGGAGCAGAGAATCCTTCTTGCAGACCAAGCAGCTTGCTTCCAATTAGAGATCCACCTCAGATGCACACATGGGTCTTGCATTCTCTGCCACGGTTGCATGGTTTTCAGAGCTCAGGAGAGAGAAGGAGAGTCCACGCAAGGCTTTTCCTTCATGCGTGGATAGCATTCGGAGAGGAGAGCCGTTTCAGCTTTGGCTTAGAAGACAGATTTCCCAGGGTCCAGGGCCGAGATGTCCTCCTGGTCAGAGGAGGCCTTGGGATCTCCTAGGCGTTGGCCATTGTAGGAAGGAAGGAGGGGTGGGGGTGGGGTATCCTATGAGCTCAAGCATCTCTCTTGCAGGATGGAGCTACGGTGTGTGATTGCAGTTATAAGGCATGGTGATCGGACCCCCAAACAAAAGATGAAGATGGAAGTGAAGCATCCCAGGTATGGTGGAGTCCCTAGGTGCCTTGGAGCCGGGACCTCTTCTGCAGGACAAAAAGGCTCCAGGACAAAATGAGCTGCCAGGAAAAGGAATGCCTAAATGCAGCAAACAAGCAATAATGTCAGTAACCTGCTTTGCTTCTGCTGTTGCCAGATTCTTTGTTCTGTTTGAAAAATATGAGGGCTACAAGACTGGGAAGCTGAAGCTGAAAAAGCCGGAGCAGCTACAGGTGAGTTTGGGGTTCCCTCTCGTCCGAGAGGAGCCGTGCAGGTGAAGCTCTCCCGCTCCATTGGTCGGTCTTGTGCCTGTCTTCCCGGATGGGGGGGAGGGAGCCTGGGGGGCCCGAGAGACGCGGCTAAGGAGCCTGTGCCTTTGATTCCTAGAGCCTTTGGGCCCACAGACCTGAGCAAGCCTTTGCCCCGACAGGAGGTGCTAGACATTGCTCGGCTGCTGGTGCAGGAGCAGGGTGCTCTCGGGGATGTGGTGGCCGAGGAGCAGAAGTCGAAACTGGAGCAGCTCAAGTCCGTGTTGGAGATGTGAGCAGGGACTTGTCTCCATGGCCCCTCTGCCCCCCCAAAAAAACCTCTGGGAGAGTAAGATCAACCTTGCAAGCCACTCTTGCACTTTCTCGCATGTCCCCAGAAAGAGTGGACTCCCTCTGCCTGGGAGCACTTCCTCTTGCACCACAACAGATCTCCGGGCAGGGAGGGAGGCAGTTGGGTGCCCTTGCAGCTTCTGCAGTTGTGGTGTGTAAAGCCAGAGGTTTCATGTGACCCTTTGTTGTTCTGGCAGGTACGGGCACTTCTCTGGAATCAACCGCAAAGTGCAGCTAACCTACCTGCCTTGTGGGCACCTGAAGGCATCCAGTGAGGAGGAAGGCAGGTATTGGGGTCTTGCAGGGGGTGGGGGGCATGAAGGCAGCTGTGGGAGAGGATGGGGGTTGCAGAAGAGCCCTGCCAATTTCATAGGATGAAGAAGACCCTGATTGCATGCACGCACCTATAGACACAAGGAGGGGCATTCTGGGTGGTGGGCGAATGGGGGTCAATGAGGAAATTGAGAATGTAAGCTGAGAAAGCTTCAGTTGAAATGCCAACCCTTGTGACAAAGGGGAGCTGCGGCTCCCCCCCCCTCCCCCCGCTGCACTTGCCAAACAATCCCCACCTAGGGGGAAAGTGCCAACTGATAAGAGGACGGGGGTGGGGAGAACTAAGGTTGCTTTAGTGCAGCTTCCAGGCCTCAGAGGCCCCTAGCAACCTCCCCTCCTCCAGTTTTACCAGTCCTTGCCCCTCTGCTCTGGTCTGGAGGTTGAGGAGTGGGCGGTAGGTCTTCATTCAAGAGCCGTGGTCAGGCAGCAGTTAGAATGTAATATTTGCAGGCTAATTCTGCCAGCAGTTTGGCAGTTTAAGTCTCACCAGCTCAAGGTTGACTCAGCCTTCCATCTTTCTGAGGTCATTAAATGAGGAACCAGATAGTTGGGGGCAATAGGCTGACTCTGTAAACTGCTCAGAGAGGGCTGTAAGCCTCAGCGCTATTGCCATGCCGCCCCAGCCCTGGCAGAAGGTGACTCTCCTTCTCTGCTGTGTGGCAGATCTCAAGGAAGCCTCCCCGTCTTTGCTCTTGGTGCTGAAGTGGGGGGGCGAGCTGACTCCTGCCGGCCGAGTGCAAGCAGAGGAGCTGGGCCGAGCCTTCCGCTGCATGTATCCAGGGGGCCAAGGTGAGTCTGGGCTTTGCTTGCTGGGGGGAGGCAGAGGTGGCAGCTGACAGCATCTTGGGAGCCACCTCCAAGGAGGAGGAAGAGCGTTCTTCAGCCTCTGCATCTGCACCAAAAGGATCTTCTGGGCTAGGTGATGGAATCGGATTGCAGCGCTTGGGGCAGCCTTGGCCTTAAGGGCTGCGATCAGGGTTGCCTTGGAAGTCCTCTCCAGTCTCCACGGTCCTGGGCAGCAAGCCAACTTTTAAGTGCTCAAAACTTCTCATCAGGCAAGATGGTCTTATGGGTGAAACTTAACCTTTCCTGATCAAGTGGTCTTAAGAATTCAGAAGTTTAGTGAATACATTGGTGAATAGAGTAGATCATTGATGTTCTGCATAGTTGGCTCCCTCTGAGGTCTAAGCCGCACCTTTTGGGGCCAGTCCTGCTTGTCCTCAAGATTTCCCTCCTGTGCCTCCCAGTTAGGACCTATGATTTGGCGTCCTGCTTCCTGCTCCTCTGGTCATTTGATGGCTGTGATGGTTCTGCAGGGGAAGCAGGAAGCAAACAGGAAGCCTTCAACTCCTGGTCTGTCCCATCTAAAGCTGCCTCAGCCCACCTCCTCTTCCCCCAACCTTCCCTATGGTGCCTGTGGCCTTTGGGCCAGGTCCTTCTCCCTCACACTCCAACTGCTTCGTGCCCTCATCCCCGTTGTGAGTTGTGGGAGATCTCATCTCCACTCTCCCTCCCAAGCCAAAAGGCAGAAGGTCCGTTGCAGGTGAACCAGGCACCTCGAGGCCATCTTGACACAACAGGTACCCAGCTCTCCTTTTTGGTTGAGCTGCAAGAGGACGGCATGGAGTTCTGTAGGTCATTGGAGGGGCTGCTGCTGTGAGCCAGGCTGGTCTTCTGGGCTTTGGAGTGGGGCTCCAATGACAGCCGGCAGCTCTTCTTGGCCTGAGCTCCAGGCCTGCAGCAACAGCTGCTGGGTATCCAAGCAGGAAAGAACCCCCGAATCTTCCTGGAACAGCAGAAGAATGATAGTGATTGGAAACTGGGCATGTGGGCCATGAGCTTCTTTGATGCTCATGAGAAGGACTTTTGGGCATGTACTGTGAAGTTTTAGGCTGGTCTTGACAGGAAGAGAATTTAGGGCTTCTCCGGTTGGATGTCTGTGGCTCTTCTTATCCATCCTGCCTCCTTTTTATCTGCTCGGAGACGCTGTCTCTTCCAATACTCTGACCTGCAGCAGTGTTTAGTGGTGCCAGGTGCCCTGGCAACCCTGCCCGCTCGGTGGATTTTCTGCCCTTTGAAGAGGGCCCTGCGAAAATAAAATGCTTCTGGAACAGCCACAGGGTTTCTCTTTCCTGCCCAGGAGACTATGCTGGTTTTCCAGGCTGTGGCCTCCTTCGCCTGCACAGCACCTACCGCCACGATCTCAAGATCTACGCCTCCGATGAGGGCAGAGTCCAGATGACGGCAGCAGCATTTGCAAAGGTTCGGGGGGGGGGGCTCTTCTAGAACTCTGCCCATGCTCTATGAGGGTCTCCTGGAAGCCCAAGCAGCCCCCCCCCGCAGAGTAAAAGCCTGGGGGTCCCTCCCTGCCCCTCCCCCCCCGGCCAGCCCTACCTTTGGGCTGCGAGTTGTGCACGGCGCACCGGGTGATGGCCACCAGCTGCAGCAGGCGGCTGCTCCCGATGGGTGGGGGGCTGTGCTCCAGCAGGGCCTGGAAGGCGGTCAGGACTTCCGCTGCCACAGGCGGGAAGGTCTCCATCCTGGAGGGCGGAAGGGCAGGTGAGCGAGAGGCAGGCAGGGCCCTCCAGAGGCCGACTGGCCTGGCCTCCCCCAAAGGAAGGGGAGGGGGTTTCCCAGCCCGTTAGAGAGAAAGGTGAGGGGGGGGCTGGGCTGCTTGAGCCCCTCCCCTTTCTCGCCAGGCCTGGGGCCCAGGACAGCCACCCCGGGCCCCCCCTGCGAGAGAGACAGGCAGGGCTGACCGATGGGACCAGCCAGGCAGAGTCTAAGCCAGGGGCTGGGCATGCACAGCCTGGGGGAGGGGGGAGGGCTCACTGAGCACCCCCCCTCCGGAGGGCAACCTCTGCCGCTCTTCCTTCCGCCGGCCGGCCCCAGCAGGGCCTCGGGGAGGAGGAGAAGGGGGGGCAGCCGTGGCAGGTAGGCAGCCCGCTCAGCCTCGCCCCCCTCAGGCGGCGGGTGCAGCTGCGTGGCGGTGTGGCGCAGGGCAACCGGGGCTCTGCCCTGCGCAGGGCGCTTCCGGGGGCCCCGGGCTTTGCCACCCCAGCTGCCCTCCCCACAAGGGTCCTCGGTGCCCCAGCTGGCCCCAAGAAGGGGGTGGGCACTTCAGAGACCCCGACCGAATTCTGCTTTCGCTCATTTGTCCCATTTCTTTTTTAAAAAAATACCCCGTGTACAGGGCACGGGGGTCCTCGACTTACGAGCGCCAACAGAGCCCAAAAATTTCTATGACAATCACTCAGCGAGTTTTGCCCCGTTTTACGGCTTTCTCGCCGCAGTTGTTAAGTGAATCTCTGCTGTTGTTAAGTGAGTCACACAGTTGTTAAGTGAGTCACACCGTTGTTAAGTGAATCCGGCTTCCCCGCTGACTTTTGTTTTGTCGGACAGTCGCAAAAGGAGATTGCGTGACCCCGGGACAGCTTAACCATCGTAAGTACATGCCAGCTGCCGAGCCAATTTTGATCACGTGACCACGAGGATGCCGCAATGGTCGTTAAGTGTGAAAAACAGTCATCAGTTCCTTCTTTTCGCTGCCGTTTTAACAAACTTTGTGTAGCTGCCCATCGCCCAACCGCCCCGGGAGGGCCTGGGCCGTATCGGGAGGGACTCAGCCGAGGGGACGGTCTGCAAGCCCGCCTGACGACAGGGAGCGAGAGGAGCCTTGGCCCAGGCGGGATTCACCTGAAGTCTGAAGAACTGCTGATCTTATAAATAAATCTCTTTTCAGGGCCAAGACGTCTGTTCCGGAGGACTGGAAAATACCAGGCGGACTTCAGTTTGCAGGAGGGAGGGAGGGAGGGC